>JAECWN010000009.1:0-276820 GCA_018150725.1 Drosophila quadrilineata
TTTTTTGAAAGAGTTATTGGTTATAAATTTCCAAAGAATTTTGCTTTTAAAAATGCCAATATTTTTTATTTTTTCACCTTTTGGCCATATTTTCTAAAGTATCAAGTTATGGGTTATTAAAGTTTCCAAAGAATTTTGCTTTTTTAAAAATGCCAATTTTTTTTTTTCATTTTTGGCCATATTTTTTAAAATATTGATTTAAATCGACTTCGGTAGAGTGATTTATATATATTGAGATGCCAGCAATTTACTTTCCAAATTATGTTGCAGTTGAACCTTTTTAAAAGAGTTTTGGGTTAATAAAATTTTCAAAGAATTTAGCTTTTTAAAATTGCCAATTTCTTTTTTTTTCACCTTTTAGGCCATATTTTCTAAAATATTCATTCAAATCGACTTCGATGATTTATATATTTATATATATTCCGATGCCAGAAATGTATTTTATAAATAAAGTTGCAGTTGAACCTTTTTTGATAGAGTTATGGGTTATTAAAGTTTCCAAAGAATTTTGCTTTTTTAATAAGTCAAATTTTTTAAATTTTCACCATTTTGGCCATATTTTCTAAAATATTGATTCAAATCAACTTCGGTAAAGTGATTTATATATATTCAGATGCAAGAAATGTACTTTTCAAATTAAGTTTCAGTTTAACTTTTGCAAGAGTAATGGGTTATTAAAGTTTCCAAAGAATTTAGCTTTTTAAAATTGCCAATTTTTTTAATTTTTCACCTTTTTGGCCATATTTTCTAAAATATTGATTCAAACCGACTTCGGTGATTTATATATTTATATATATTCCGATGCCAGAAATGTATTTTTATAAATAAAGTTGCAGTTGAACCTTTTTTGAAAGAGTTATGGGTTATTAAAGTTTCCAAAGAATTTTGCTTTTTAAAAGGCCAATTTTTTAAATTTTTCACTTTTTTGGCCATATTTTCTAAAATATTGATTCACATCGACTTCGGTAAAGTGATTTATATATATTCAGATGCCAGAAATGTACTTTCCAAATTAAGTTGCAGGATTGAACTTTTTGAAAGAGTTATGGGTTATTAAAGTTTCCAAAGAATTTAGCTTTTTAAAATTGCCAATTTTTTTAATTTTTTTCACCTTTTAGGCCATATTTTCTAAAATATTGATTCAAATCGACTTCGGTAAAGTGACTTATATATATTCAGATGCCAGAAATGTACTTTTCAAATTAAGTTGCAGTTGAACCTTTTTTGAAAGAGTTATGGGTTATTAAAGTTTCCAAAGAATTTTGCTTTTTTAGAAAGGCCAATTTTTTTAAATTTTTCACCATTTTGGCCATATTTTCTAAAATATTGATTCAAATCGACTTCGGTAAAGTGATTTATATATATTCAGATGCCGGAAATGTACTTTCCAAATTAAGTTGCAGTTGAACCTTTTTTGAAAGAGTTATGGGTTATTAAAGTTTCCAAAGAATTTTGCTTTTTAAAAGGCCAATTTTTATAATTTTTTCACCTTTTGGCCATATTTTCTAAAATTTTGATTCAAATCGACTTCGCTAAAGTGATTTATATATATTGAGATGCCAGAAATTTACTTTCCAAATTAAGTTGCAGTTGAACCTTTTTTGAAAGAGTTATGGGTTATTAAAGTTTCCAAAGAATTTTGCTTTTTTAAAAATGCCAATTTTTTTAAATTTTTCACCCTTTTAGGCAATATTTTCTAAAATATTGATTCAAATCGACTTCGGTAAAGTGATTTATATATATATTCAGATGCCAGAAATGTACTTTCCAAATTAAGTTGCAGTTGAACCGTTTTTGAAAGAGTTATGGGTTATTAAAGTTGCCAAAGAATTTAGCTTTTTAAAAATGCCAATATTTATAATTTTTTCACCTTTTAGGCCATATTTTCTAAAATATTGATTCAAATCGACTTCAATAAAGTGATTTATATATATTTAGATGCCAGAAATGTACTTTCCAAAATAAGTTGCAATTGAACCTATTTTCAATGAGTTATGGGTTATTAAAGTTTCCAAAGAATTTTGCTTATTTAAAATGGCAATTTTTATTTTTTCACCTTTAAAGCCATATTTTCTAAAATATTGATTCAAATCGACTTCGGTAGGGTGATTTATATATATTCAGATGCAAGAAATGTACTTTTCAAATTAAGATGCAGTTGAACTTTTTGGCAAGGGTTATTAAAGTTTCCAAAGAATTTAGCTTTTTAAAATTGCCAATTTTTTTATTTTTTTTCACCTTTTGGCCATATTTTCTAAAATATTGATTCAAATCGACTTCGGTGATTTATATATTTATATATATTCCGGAAGCCAGAAATGTATTTTTATAAATAAAGTTACTGTTGAACCTTTATTGAAAGAGTTATGGGTTATTAAAGTTTCCAAAGAATGTTGCCTTTTTAAAAGGCCAATTTTTTTAATTTTTCACCATTTTGGCCATATTTTCTAAAATATTGATTCAAATCGACTTCGGTAAAATGATTTATATATATTCAGATGCCAGCAATTTACTTTACAAATTAAGTTGCAGTTGAACTTTTTTGCAAGAGTCATGGGTTATTAAAGTTTCCAAAGAATTTTGCTTTTTTAAAAGGCCAATTTTTATCATTTTTTCACCATTTTGGCAATATTTTCTAAGATTTTGATTCAAATCGACTTCGGTAAAGTGATTTATATATATTGAGATGCCAGAAATTTACTTTTCAAATTAAGTTGCAGTTGAACCTTTTTTGAAAGAGTTATGGGTTATTAAAGTTTCCAAAGAATTTTGTTTTTTTAAAAATGCCAATTTTTTTAATTTTTTCACCTTTTTGGCCATATTTTCTAAGATTTTGATTCAAATCGACTTCGGTAAAGTGATTTATATATATTGAGATGCCAGAAATTTACTTTTCCAAATTATGTTGCAGTTGAACTTTTTGAAAGAGTTATGGGTTATTAAAGTTTCCAAAGAATTTTGCTCTTTTAAAAATGCCAATTTTTTAATTTTTCACCTTTTTAGGCCATATTTTCTAAAATATTGATTCAAATCGACTTCGGTAAAGTGATTTATATATTTTCAGATGCCACCATTTTGGCCATATTTTCTAAATATTGATTCAAATCGACTTCGTTAAAGTGATTTATATATATTCAGATGCCAGAAATGTACTTTTTCAATACAAGTTGCAGTTGAACATTTTTTGAAAGAGTTATGGGTTATTAAAGTTTCCAAAGAATTTTGCTCTTTTAAAAATGCCAATTTTTTTAATTTTTTCACCTTTTAGGCCATATTTTCTAAAATATTGATTCAAATCGACTTCGGTAAAGTGATTTATATATATTCAGATGCCACCATTTTGGCCATATTTTCTAAAATATTGATTCAAATCGACTTCGGTAAAGTGATTTATATATATTCCGGTGCCAGAAATGTATTTTTTAAGTAAAGTTGCTGTTGAACCTTTATTGAAAGAGTTATGGGTTATTAAAGTTTCCAAAGAATGTTGCATTTTTAAAAAGGCCAATTTTTTTAAATTTTTCACCATTTTGGCCATATTTTCTAAAATATTGATTCAAATCGACTTCGGTAAAATGATTTATATATATTCAGATGCCAGCAATTTACTTTACAAATTAAGTTGCAGTTGAACTTTTTTGCAAGAGTCATTGGTTATTAAAGTTTCCAAAGAATTTTGCTTTTTTAAAAGGCCAATTTTTATCATTTTTCACCATTTTGGCAATATTTTCTAAGATTTTGATTCAAATCGTCTTCGGTAAAGTGATTTATATATATTGAGATGCCAGAAATTTACTTTTCAAATTAAGTTGCAGTCGAACCTTTTTTGAAAGAGTTATGGGTTATTGAAGTTTCCAAAGAATTTTGTTTTTAAAAATGCCAATTTTTTTAATTTTTTTCACCTTTTGGCCATATTTTCTAAGATTTTGATTCAAATCGACTTCGGTAAAGTGATTTATATATATTGAGATGCCAGAAATTTACTTTTCCAAATTATGTTGCAGTTGAACATTTTTGAAAGAGTTATGGGTTATTAAAGTTTCCAAAGAATTTTGCTTTTTAAAATGCCAATTTTTTTTAATTTTTCACCTTTTAGGCCATATTTTCTAAAATATTGATTCAAATCGACTTCGGTAAAGTGATTTATATATATTCAGATGCCACCATTTTGGCCATATTTTTAAAATATTGATTCAAATCGACTTCGGTAAAGTGATTTATATATATTCAGATGCCAGAAATGTACTTTTCAATACTTGTTGCAGTTGAACATATTTTTGAAAGAGTTATGGGTTATTAAAGTTTCCAAAGAATTTTGCTCTTTTAAAAATGCCAATTTTTTAATTTTTTCACCTTTTAGGCCATATTTTCTAAAATATTGATTCAAATCGACTTCGTGTAAAGTGATTTATATATATTCAGATGCCACCATTTTGGCCATATTTTCTAAAATATTGATTCAAATCGACTTCGGTAAAGTGATTTATATATATTCCGGTGCCAGAAATGTACTTTTTAAGTAAAGTTGCTGTTGAACCTTTTATTGAAAGAGTTATGGGTTATTAAAGTTTCCAAAGAATGTTGCATTTTTAAAAAGGCCAATTTTTTTAAATTTTTCACCATTTTGGCCATATTTTCTAAAATATTGATTCAAATCGACTTCGGTAAAATGATTTATATATATTCAGATGCCAGCAATTTACTTTACAAATTAAGTTGCAGTTGAACTTTTTTGCAAGAGTCATTGGTTATTAAAGTTTCCAAAGAATTTTGCTTTTTTAAAAGGCCAATTTTTATCATTTTTTCACCATTTTGGCAATATTTTCTAAGATTTTGATTCAAATCGTCTTCGGTAAAGTGATTTATATATATTGAGATGCCAGAAATTTACTTTTCAAATTAAGTTGCAGTCGAACCTTTTTGAAAGAGTTATGGGTTATTGAAGTTTCCAAAGAATTTTGCTTTTTAAAAATGCCAATTTTTTTAATTTTTTCACCTTTTGGCCATATTTTCTAAAATATTGATTCAAATCGACTTCAGTAAAGTGATTTATATATATTAAGATGCCAGAAATTTACTTTACAAATTATGTTGCAGTTGAACATTTTTGAAAGAGTTATGGGTTATTAAAGTTTCCAAAGAATTTAGCTTTTTTTAAATTGCCAATTTTTTTTATTTTTTCACCTTTTAGGCCATATTTTTTAAAATATTGATTCAAATCGACTCCGGTGATTTATATATTTATATATATTCCGATGCCAGAAATGTATTTTTATAAATAAAGTTGCTGTTGAACCTTTATTGAAAGAGTTATGGGTTATTAAAGTTTCCAAAGAATTTTGCTTTTTTAGAAAGGCCAATTTTTTTAAATTTTTCACCATTTTGGCCATATTTTCTAAAATATTGATTCAAATCGACTTCGGTAAAGTGATTTATATATATTCAGATGCCGGAAATGTACTTTCCAAATTAAGTTGCAGTTGAACCTTTTTTGAAAGAGTTATGGGTTATTAAAGTTTCCAAAGAATTTTGCTTTTTTAAAAAGGCCAATTTTTATAATTTTTTCACCTTTTTGGCCATATTTTCTAAAATTTTGATTCAAATCGACTTCGCTAAAGTGATTTATATATATTGAGATGCCAGAAATTTACTTTCCAAATTAAGTTGCAGTTGAACCTTTTTTGAAAGAGTTATGGGTTATTAAAGTTTCCAAAGAATTTTGCTTTTTTAAAAATGCCAATTTTTTTAAATTTTTCACCTTTTAGGCAATATTTTCTAAAATATTGATTCAAATCGACTTCGGTAAAGTGATTTATATATATATTCAGATGCCAGAAATGT
Source organism: Drosophila quadrilineata (assembly GCA_018150725.1). Lineage (NCBI taxonomy): Eukaryota > Metazoa > Arthropoda > Insecta > Diptera > Drosophilidae > Drosophila > Drosophila quadrilineata. The sequence goes on from JAECWN010000009.1 coordinate 5,842, forward strand.
ACTTTCCAAATTAAGTTGCAGTTGAACCGTTTTTGAAAGAGTTATGGGTTATTAAAGTTTCCAAAGAATTTAGCTTTTTTAAAAATCCCAATTTTTATAATATTTTCACGTTTTAGGCCATATTTTCTAAAATATTGATTCAAATCGACTTCAATAAAGTGATTTATATATATTTAGATGCCAGAAATGTACTTTCCAAAATAAGTTGCAATTGAACCTATTTTCAATGAGTTATGGGTTATTAAAGTTTCCAAAGAATTTTGCTTATTTAAAAATGGCAATTTTTTTAATTTTTTCACCTTTAAAGCCATATTTTCTAAAATATTGATTCAAATCGACTTCGGTAGGGTGATTTATATATATTCAGATGCAAGAAATGTACTTTTCAAATTAAGATGCAGTTGAACTTTTTTGCAAGGGTTATTAAAGTTTCCAAAGAATTTAGCTTTTTTAAAATTGCCAATTTTTTTTATTTTTTCACCTTTTAGGCCATATTTTCTAAAATATTGATTCAAATCGACTTCGGTGATTTATATATTTATATATATTCCGAAGCCAGAAATGTATTTTTATAAATAAAGTTACTGTTGAACCTTTATTGAAAGAGTTATGGGTTATTAAAGTTTCCAAAGAATGTTGCATTTTTAAAAAGGCCAATTTTTTTAAATTTTTCACCATTTTGGCCATATTTTCTAAAATATTGATTCAAATCGACTTCGGTAAAATGATTTATATATATTCAGATGCCAGCAATTTACTTTACAAATTAAGTTGCAGTTGAACTTTTTTGCAAGAGTCATGGGTTATTAAAGTTTCCAAAGAATTTTGCTTTTTTAAAAGGCCAATTTTTATCATTTTTTCACCATTTTGGCAATATTTTCTAAGATTTTGATTCAAATCGACTTCGGTAAAGTGATTTATATATATTGAGATGCCAGAAATTTACTTTTCAAATTAAGTTGCAGTTGAACCTTTTTTGAAAGAGTTATGGGTTATTAAAGTTTCCAAAGAATTTTTTTTTTTTTAAAAATGCCAATTTTTTTAATTTTTTCACCTTTTTGGCCATATTTTCTAAGATTTTGATTCAAATCGACTTCGGTAAAGTGATTTATATATATTGAGATGCCAGAAATTTACTTTCCAAATTATGTTGCAGTTGAACTTTTTGAAAGAGTTATGGGTTATTAAAGTTTCCAAAGAATTTTGCTCTTTTAAAAATGCCAATTTTTTTAATTTTTTCACCTTTTAGGCCATATTTTCTAAAATATTGATTCAAATCGACTTCGGTAAAGTGATTTATATATTTTCAGATGCCACCATTTTGGCCATATTTTCTAAAATATTGATTCAAATCGACTTCGGTAAAGTGATTTATATATATTCAGATGCCAGAAATGTACTTTTCAATACAAGTTGCAGTTGAACATTTTTGAAAGAGTTATGGGTTATTAAAGTTTCCAAAGAATTTTGCTCTTTTAAAAATGCCAATTTTTTTAATTTTTTCACCTTTTAGGCCATATTTTCTAAAATATTGATTCAAATCGACTTCGGTAAAGTGATTTATATATATTCAGATGCCACCATTTTGGCCATATTTTCTAAAATATTGATTCAAATCGACTTCGGTAAGTGATTTATATATATTCCGGTGCCAGAAATGTATTTTTTTAAGTAAAGTTGCTGTTGAACCTTTATTGAAAGAGTTATGGGTTATTAAAGTTTCCAAAGAATGTTGCATTTTTAAAAAGGCCAATTTTTTTAAATTTTTCACCATTTTGGCCATATTTTCTAAAATATTGATTCAAATCGACTTCGGTAAAATGATTTATATATATTCAGATGCCAGCAATTTACTTTACAAATTAAGTTGCAGTTGAACTTTTTTGCAAGAGTCATTGGTTATTAAAGTTTCCAAAGAATTTTGCTTTTTTAAAAAGGCCAATTTTTATCATTTTTTCACCATTTTGGCAATATTTTCTAAGATTTTGATTCAAATCGTCTTCGGTAAAGTGATTTATATATATTGAGATGCCAGAAATTTACTTTTCAAATTAAGTTGCAGTCGAACCTTTTTTGAAAGAGTTATGGGTTATTGAAGTTTCCAAAGAATTTTGTTTTTTTAAAAATGCCAATTTTTTTAATTTTTTCACCTTTTTGGCCATATTTTCTAAGATTTTGATTCAAATCGACTTCGGTAAAGTGATTTATATATATTGAGATGCCAGAAATTTACTTTCCAAATTATGTTGCAGTTGAACATTTTTTGAAAGAGTTATGGGTTATTAAAGTTTCCAAAGAATTTTGCTCTTTTAAAAATGCCAATTTTTTTAATTTTTTCACCTTTTAGGCCATATTTTCTAAAATATTGATTCAAATCGACTTCGGTAAAGTGATTTATATATATTCAGATGCCACCATTTTGGCCATATTTTCTAAAATATTGATTCAAATCGACTTCGGTAAAGTGATTTATATATATTCAGATGCCAGAAATGTACTTTTCAATACAAGTTGCAGTTGAACATTTTTGAAAGAGTTATGGGTTATTAAAGTTTCCAAAGAATTTTGCTCTTTTAAAAATGCCAATTTTTTTAATTTTTTCACCTTTTAGGCCATATTTTCTAAAATATTGATTCAAATCGACTTGGTGCAAAGTGATTTATATATATTCAGATGCCACCATTTTGGCCATATTTTCTAAAATATTGATTCAAATCGACTTCGGTAAAGTGATTTATATATATTCCGGTGCCAGAAATGTATTTTTTTAAGTAAAGTTGCTGTTGAACCTTTATTGAAAGAGTTATGGGTTATTAAAGTTTCCAAAGAATGTTGCATTTTTAAAAAGGCCAATTTTTTTAAATTTTTTCACCATTTTGGCCATATTTTCTAAAATATTGATTCAAATCGACTTCGGTAAAATGATTTATATATATTCAGATGCCAGCAATTTACTTTACAAATTAAGTTGCAGTTGAACTTTTTTGCAAGAGTCATTGGTTATTAAAGTTTCCAAAGAATTTTGCTTTTTTAAAAAGGCCAATTTTTATCATTTTTTCACCATTTTGGCAATATTTTCTAAGATTTTGATTCAAATCGTCTTCGGTAAAGTGATTTATATATATTGAGATGCCAGAAATTTACTTTTTCAAATTAAGTTGCAGTCGAACCTTTTTTGAAAGAGTTATGGGTTATTGAAGTTTCCAAAGAATTTTGCTTTTTTAAAAATGCCAATTTTTTTAATTTTTTCACCTTTTTGGCCATATTTTCTAAAATATTGATTCAAATCGACTTCAGTAAAGTGATTTATATATATTAAGATGCCAGAAATTTACTTTACAAATTATGTTGCAGTTGAACATTTTTGAAAGAGTTATGGGTTATTAAAGTTTCCAAAGAATTTAGCTTTTTTTAAATTGCCAATTTTTTTTATTTTTTCACCTTTTAGGCCATATTTTTTAAAATATTGATTCAAATCGACTCCGGTGATTTATATATTTATATATATTCCGATGCCAGAAATGTATTTTTATAAATAAAGTTGCTGTTGAACCTTTATTGAAAGAGTTATGGGTTATTAAAGTTTCCAAAGAATGTTGCATTTTTAAAAAGGCCAATTTTTTTAAATTTTTCACCATTTTGGCCATATTTTCTAAAATATTGATTCAAATCGACTTCGGTAAAATGATTTATATATATTCAGATGCCAGCAATTTACTTTACAAATTAAGTTGCAGTTGAACTTTTTTGCAAGAGTCATGGGTTATTAAAGTTTCCAAAGAATTTTGCTTTTTTAAAAAGGCCAATTTTTATCATTTTTTCACCATTTTGGCAATATTTTCTAAGATTTTGATTCAAATCGACTTCGGTAAAGTGATTTATATATATTGAGATGCCAGAAATTTACTTTTCAAATTAAGTTGCAGTTGAACCTTTTTTGAAAGAGTTATGGGTTATTAAAGTTTCCAAAGAATTTTGTTTTTTTAAAAATGCCAATTTTTTTAATTTTTTCACCTTTTTGGCCATATTTTCTAAGATTTTGATTCAAATCGACTTCGGTAAAGTGATTTATATATATTGAGATGCCAGAAATTTACTTTCCAAATTATGTTGCAGTTGAACATTTTTGAAAGAGTTATGGGTTATTAAAGTTTCCAAAGAATTTTGCTCTTTTAAAAATGCCAATTTTTTTAATTTTTTCACCTTTTAGGCCATATTTTCTAAAATATTGATTCAAATCGACTTCGGTAAAGTGATTTATATATATTCAGATGCCAGAAATGTACTTTCCAAATTAAGTTGCAGTTGAACCTTTTTTGAAAGAGTTATGGGTTATTAAAATTTCCAAAGAATTTTGCTTTTTTAAAAAGGCCAATTTTTATAATTTTTTCACCTTTTAGGCCATATTTTCTAAAATATTGATTCAAATCGACTTCAATAAAGTGATTTATATATATTCAGATGCCAACTTATAAATAAAGTTGCAATTGAACCTATTTTGAAAGAGTTATGGGTTATTAAAGTTTCCAAAGAATTTTGTTTTTTTAAAAATGCCAATTTTTATAATTTTTTCACCTTTTAGGCCATATTTTCTAAAATATTGATTCAAATCGACTTCGGTAGAGTGATTTATATATATTGAGATGCCAGAATTTTACTTTTCAAATTAAGTTTTTTTAATTTTTTCACCTTATTGGCCATATTTTTTAAAATATTAATTCAAATCGACTTCGTTAAAGTTATTTTAATATATTCAGATGCCAGAAATGTACTTTTATAAATAAAGTTGCAATTGAACATTTTTTGAAACAGTTGCAATTGAACATTTTTTGAAACAGTTATGGGTTATTAAAGTTTCCAAAGAATTTAGCTTTTTTAAAAATGCCAATTTTTATAATTTTTTCACCTTTTAAGTCATATTTTCTAAAATATTGATTCAAATCGACTTCGGTAAAGTGACATATATATTCAGATGCCAGAAATGTACTTTCCAAATTAAGTTGCAGTTGAACCTTTTTTGAAAGAGTTATGGTTTATTAAAGTTTTCAAGGAATTTGCTTTTTTAAAAACGCCAATTTTTTTAATTTTTTCACCTGTTTGGCCATATTTTCTAAAATATTGATTCAAATCCACTTCGGTAAAGTGATTTATATATATTGAGATGCCAGAAATGAACTTTCCAAATTAAGTTGCAGTTGAACCTTTTTTGAAAGAGTTATGGGTTATTAAAGTTTCCAAAGAATTTAGCTTTTTTAATAATCCCAATTTTTATAATTTTTTCACCTTTTAGGCCATATTTTCGAAAATATTGATTCAAATCGACTTCAATAAAGTGATTTATATATATTCAGATGCCAGAAATGTACTTTTATAAATAAAGTTGCAATTGAACATTTTTTGAAAGAGTTATGGGTTATTAAAGTTTCCAAAGAATTTTGCTTTTTTAAAAATGCCAATTTTTATAATTTTTCCACCTATTAGGCCATATTTTCTAAAATATTGATTCAAATCGACTTCGGTAGGGTGATTTATATATACTCAGATGCCAGAAATGTACTTTCCAAATTAAGTTGCAGTTGAACCTTTTTTGAAAAAGTTATGGGTTATTAAATTTTCCAAAGATTTTTGCTTTTTTACAAATGCCAATTTTTTTAATTTTTTCACCTTTTTGGCCATATTTTCTAAAATATTGACTCAAATCGACTTCGGTATAGTGATTTATATATATTCAGATGCCAGAAATGTACTTTTACAAATAAAGTTGCAATTGATCCTATTTTGAAAGAGTTATGGGTTATTAAAGTTTCCAAAGATTTTTGCTTTTTTACAAATGCCAATTTTTATAATTTTATCACCTTTTTGGCCATATTTTCTAAAATATTGATTCAAATCGACTTCAATAAATTTATTTATATATATTCAGATGCCAGAAAAGTACTTTTAGAAATAAAGTTGCAATTGAACATTTTTTGAAAGAGTTATGGTTTATTAAAGATTCCAAAGAATTTTGCTTTTTTTAAAATGCCAATTTTTATAATTTTTTCACCTTTTAGGCCATATTTTCTAAAATATTGATTCAAATCGACTTCAATAAAGTGATTTATATTTGTTCAGATGCCAGAAATGTACTTTTATAAATAAAGTTGCAATTGAACCTATTTTGAAAGAGTTATGGGTTATTAAAGTTTCCAAAGAATTTTGCTTATTTAAAAATGCAAATTTTTTTAATTTTTTCACCTTTAAGGCCATATTTTGTAAAATATTGATTCAAATCGACTTCGGTAGAGTGATTTATATATATTGAGATGCCAGAAATTTACTTTTTTAAATAAAGTTGCAATTGAACCTTTTTTGAAATGTGATTTATATATATTCAGATGCCAGAAATGTACTTTTACAAATAAAGTTGCAATTGAACCTATTTTGAAAGAGTTATGGGTTATTAAAGTTTCCAAAGAATTTAGCTTTTTTAAAAACACCAATTTTTTTAATTTTTTCACCTGTTTGGCCATATTTTCTAAAATATTGATTCGAATCGACTTCGGTAAAGTGATTTATATATATTCAGATGCCAGAAATTTTCTTTCTAAATTAAGTTGCAATTGAACCTTTTTTGAAAGAGTTATGGGTTATTAAAGATTCCAAAGAATTTTGCTTTTTTAAAAATGCCAATTTTTTTAATTTTTTCACCTTTGAGGCCATATTTTTTAAAATATTGATTCAAATCGACTTCGGTAGAGTGATTTATATATATTGAGATGCCAGAATTTTACTTTCCAAATTAAGTTGCAGTTGAACATTTTTTAAAAGAGTTATGGGTGATTAAATTTTCCAAAGAATTTTGCTTTTTAAAAATGCCAATTTTTATAATTTTTTCACCTTTTAGGCCATATTTTCTAAAATATTGATTCAAATCGACTTCGGTAGAGTGATTTATATATATTGAGATGCCAGAATTTTACTTTTCAAATTAAGTTTTTTAATTTTTTCACCTTATTGGCCATATTTTTTAAAATATTAATTCAAATCGACTTCGGTAAAGTTATTTATATATATTCAGATGCCAGAAATGTACTTTTACAAATAAAGTTGCAACTGAACATTTTTTGAAACAATTATGGGTTATTAAAGTTTCCAAAGAATTTAGCTTTTTTAAAAATGCCAATTTTTATAATTTTTTCACCTTTTAGGCCATATTTTCTAAAATATTGATTCAAATCGACTTCGGTAAAGTGACTTATATATATTCAGATGCCAGAAATTTACTTTCTAAATTAAGTTGCAATTGAACCTTTTTTGAAAGAGTTATGGGTTTTTAAAGTTCCCAAAGAATTTTGATTTTTTAAAAACGCCAATTTTTTTAATTTTTTCACCTGTTTGGCCATATTTTCTAAAATATTGATTCAAATCGACTTCGGTAAAGTTATTTATATATATTCAGATGCCAGAAATTTACTTTCTAAATTAAGTTGAAATTGAACCTTTTTTGAAAGAGTTATGGGTTATTAAAGATTCCAAAGAATTTTGCTGTTTTAAAAATGCCAATTTTTATAATTTTTTCACCTTTTAGGCCATATTTTCTAAAATATTGATTCAAATCGACTTCGGTAGAGTGATTTATATATATTGAGATGCCAGAATTTTACTTTTCAAATTAAGTTGCAGTTGAACATTTTTTGAAAGAGTTCTGGGTGATTAAATTTTCCAAAGAATTTTGCTTTTTAAAAATGCCAATTTTTATAATTTTTTCACCTTTTAGGCCATGTTTTCTAAAATATTGATTCAAATCGACTTCGGTAGAGTGATTTATATATATTAAGATGCCAGAATTTTACTTTTCAAATTAAGTTTTTTTAATGTTTTCACCTTATTGGCCATATTTTTTAAAATATTAATTCAAATCGACTTCGGTAAAGTGATTTATATATATTCAGATGACAGAAATGTATTTTATCAAATAAAGTTGAAATTGATCATATTTTGAAAGAGTTATGGGTTATTAAAGTTTCCAAAGAATTTAGCTTTTTTAAAAACGCCAATTTTTTAAATTTTTCACATGTTTGGCCATATTTTCTAAAATATTGATTCGAATCGAATTCGGTAAAGTGATTTATATATATTCAGATGCCAGAAAAGTACTTTTAGAAATAAAGTTGCAGTTGAACCTATTTTGAAAGAGTTATGGGTTATTAAAGATTCCAAAGAATTTTGCTGTTTTAAAAATGCCAATTTTTATAATTTTTTCACCTTTTAGGCCATATTTTCTAAAATATTGATTCAAATCGACTTCGGTAGAGTGATTTATATATATTGAGATGCCAGAATTTTACTTTTCAAATTAAGTTGCAGTTGAACATTTTTTGAAAGAGTTCTGGGTGATTAAATTTTCCAAAGAATTTTGCTTTTTAAAAATGCCAATTTTTATAATTTTTTCACCTTTAAGTCCATATTTTCTAAAATATTGATTCAAATCGACTTCGGTAGAGTGATTTATATATATTGAGATGCCAGAATTTTACTTTTCAAATTAAGTTGCAGTTGAACCTTTTTTGAAAGAGTTATGGGTTATTAAATTTTCCAAAGAATTTTGCTTTTCAAAAATGCCAATTTTTTTAATGTTTTCACCTTTTTGGCCATATTTTCTAAAATATTGATTCAAATCGACTTCGGTAAAGTGATTTATATATATTTATATGCCAGAAATGTATTTTCCAAATAAAGTTGCAGTTGAACCTTTTTTGAAAGAGTTATGGGTTATTAAATTTTCCAAAGAATTTTGCTTTTTTAAAATGCCAATTTTTTTAATTTTTTCACATTTTTGGCCATATTTTCTAAAATATTGATTCAAATCGATTTCGGTAAAGTGATTTATATATATTCAGATGCCAGAAAAGTACTTTTAGAAATAAAGTTGCAGTTGAACCTATTTTGAAAGAGTTATGGGTTATTAAAGTTTCCAAAGAATTTTGCTTTTTTAAAAATGCAAATTTTTTTAAATTTTTCACCTTTTAGGCCATATTTTGTAAAATATTGATTCAAATCAACTTCGGTAAAGTCATTTATATATATTGAGATGCCAGAAATTTACTTTCCAAATTAAGTTGCAGTTAAACCTTTTTTGAAAGAGTTATGGGTTATTAAAGTTTCCAAAGAATTTTGCTTTTTTAAAAATGCCAATTTTTTTAATTTTTTCACCTTTTAGGCCATTTTTTCTAAAATATTGATTCAAATCGACTTCGGTAGGGTGATTTATATATATTGGGATGCCAGAAATTTACTTTCCAAATTAAGTTGCAGTTGAACCTTTTTGAAAGAGTTATGGGTTATTAAAGTTTCCAAAGAATTTTGCTTTTTTAAAAATGCCAATTTTTTTAATTTTTTCACCTTTTTGGCCATATTTTCTAAAATATTGATTCAAATCAACTTCGGTAGAGTGATTTATATATATTGAGATGCCAGAAATTTACTTTCCAAATTAAGTTGCAGTAAAACCTTTTTTGAAAGAGTTATGGGTTATTAAAGTTTCCGAAGAAATTAGCTTTTTTAAAAATGCCAATTTTTTTAATTTTTTCACCTTTTTGGCCATATTTTCTAAAATATTGATTCAAATCGACTTCGATAAAGTGATTTATATATATGGGGATGCCAGAAATTTACTTTCCAATTTAAGTTGCAGTTGAACCTTTTTTGAAAGAGTTATTGGTTATTAAATTTTCCAAAGAATTTTGCTGTTTAAAAATGCCAATTTTTTTAATTTTTTCACCTTTTTGGCCATATTTTCTAAAATATTGATTCAAATCGATTTCGGTAAAGTGATTTATATATATTCAGATGCCAGAAATGTATTTTTATAAATAAAGTTGCATATGACCCTATATTGAAAGAGTTTTGGGTTATTAAAGTTTCCAAAGAATTTTGCTTGTTTAAAAATGACAATTTTTTTTTTAATTTTTTCACCTTTTTGGCCATATTTTCTTAAATATTGATTCAAATCGACGATATATATTGATATGCCAGAAATTTACTTTCCAAACAAAGTTGCAGTTGAACCTATTTTGAAAGAGTTATGGGTTATTAAAGTTTCCAAAAATTTTGTTTTTTAAAAATGCAAATTTTTTTAAATTTTTCACCTTTTAGGCCATATTTTCTAAAATATTGATTCAAATCGACTTCGGTAGGGTGATTTTTATATATTCAGATGCCAGAAATGTACTTTTCAAATTAAGTTGCAGTTGAACTTTTTTGCAAGAGTTATGGGTTATTAAAGTTTCCAAAGAATTTTGCTTTTTTAAAAATGCCAATTTTTTTAATATTTTCACCTTTTAGACCATATTTTCTAAAATATTGATTCAAATCGACTTCGGTAGAGTGATTTATATATATTGAGATGCCAGAATTTTACTTTTCAAATTAAGTTGCAGTTGAACTTTTTTTGAAAGAGTTATGGGTTATTACAGTTTCCAAAGAATTTTGCTTTTTAAAAATGCCAATTTTTTTAATTTTTTTACCTTATTGGCCATATTTTTTAAAATATTAATTCAAATCGACTTCGGTAAAGTTATTTATATATATTCAGATGCCAGAAATGTACTTTTACAAATAAAAATGCAATTGAAGCTTTTTTGAAAGAGTTATTGGTTATTAAAGTTTCCAAAGAATTTTGCTTTTTTAAAAATGCCAATATTTTTAATTTTTTCACCTTTTTGGCCATATTTTCTAAAGTATCAAGTTATGGGTTATTAAAGTTTCCAAAGAATTTTGCTTTTTTAAAAATGCCAATTTTTTTAATTTTTTCGCATTTTTGGCCATATTTTCTAAAATATTGATTCAAATCAACTTCGGTAAAGTGATTTATATATATTGAGATGCCAGAAATTTACTTTCCAAATTAAGTTGCAGTAAAACCTTTTTTGAAAGAGTTATGGGTTATTAAAGTTTCCGAAGAAATTTGCTTTTTTAAAAATGCCAATTTTTTTAATTTTTTCACCTTTTAGGCCATTTTTTCTAAAATATTGATTCAAATCGACTTCGGTAGGGTGATTTATATATATTGGGATGCCAGAAATTTACTTTCCAAATTAAGTTGCAGTTGAACCTTTTTGAAAGAGTTATGGGTTATTAAAGTTTCCAAAGAATTTTGCTTTTTTAAAAATGCCAATTTTTTTAATTTTTTCACCTTTTTGGCCATATTTTCTAAAATATTGATTCAAATCGACTTCGGTAGAGTGATTTATATATATTGAGATGCCAGAATTTTACTTTTCAAATTAAGTTGCAGTTGAACCTTTTTTGAAAGAGTTATGGGTTATTAAATTTTCCAAAGAATTTTGCTTTTCAAAAATGCCAATTTTTTTAATGTTTTCACCTTTTTGGCCATATTTTCTAAAATATTGATTCAAATCGACTTCGGTAAAGTGATTTATATATATTTATATGCCAGAAATGTATTTTCCAAATTAAGTTGCAGTTGAACCTTTTTTGAAAGAGTTATGGGTTATTAAATTTTCCAAAGAATTTTGCTTTTTAAAAATGCCAATTTTTTTAATTTTTTCACCTTTTTGGCCATATTTTCTAAAATATTGATTCAAATCGATTTCGGTAAAGTGATTTATATATATTCAGATGCCAGAAAAGTACTTTTAGAAATAAAGTTGCAGTTGAACCTATTTTGAAAGAGTTATGGGTTATTAAAGTTTCCAAAGAATTTTGCTTTTTAAAAATGCAAATTTTTTAAATTTTTCACCTTTTTGGCCATATTTTCTAAAATATTGATTCAAATCAACTTCGGTAAAGTCATTTATATATATTGAGATGCCAGAAATTTACTTTCCAAATTAAGTTGCAGTTAAACCTTTTTGAAAGAGTTATGGGTTATTAAAGTTTCCAAAGAATTTTGCTTTTTTAAAAATGCCAATTTTTTTAATTTTTTCACCTTTTAGGCCATTTTTTCTAAAATATTGATTCAAATCGACTTCGGTAGGGTGATTTATATATATTGGGATGCCAGAAATTTACTTTCCAAATTAAGTTGCAGTTGAACCTTTTTGAAAGAGTTATGGGTTATTAAAGTTTCCAAAGAATTTTGCTTTTTAAAAATGCCAATTTTTTTAATTTTTTCACCTTTTTGGCCATATTTTCTAAAATATTGATTCAAATCAACTTCGGTAGAGTGATTTATATATATTGAGATGCTAGAAATTTACTTTCCAAATTAAGTTGCAGTAAAACCTTTTGAAAGAGTTATGGGTTATTAAAGTTTCCGAAGAAATTAGCTTTTTAAAAATGCCAATTTTTTAATTTTTTTCACCTTTTTGGCCATATTTTCTAAAATATTGATTCAAATTGACTTCGATAAAGTGATTTATATATATGGGGATGCCAGAAATTTACTTTCCAATTTAAGTTGCAGTTGAACCTTTTTTGAAAGAGTTATTGGTTATTAAATTTTCCAAAGAATTTTGCTGTTTAAAAATGCCAATTTTTTAATTTTTTCACCTTTTGGCATATTTTTTTTAAAATATTGATTCAAATCGATTTCGGTAAAGTGATTTATATATATTCAGATGCCAGAAATGTATTTTTATAAATAAAGTTGCATATGACCCTATATTGAAAGAGTTATGGGTTATTAAAGTTTCCAAAGAATTTTGCTTGTTTAAAAATGACAATTTTTTTTAATTTTTTCACCTTTTGGCCATATTTTCTTAAATATTGATTCAAATCGACGATATATATTGATATGCCAGAAATTTACTTTCCAAACAAAGTTGCAGTTGAACCTATTTTGAAAGAGTTATGGGTTATTAAAGTTTCCAAAAAATTTTGTTTTTTTAAAAATGCAAATTTTTTTAAATTTTTCACCTTTTAGGCCATATTTTCTAAAATATTGATTCAAATCGACTTCGGTAGGGTGATTTTTATATATTCAGATGCCAGAAATGTACTTTTCAAATTAAGTTGCAGTTGAACTTTTTTGCAAGAGTTATGGGTTATTAAAGTTTCCAAAGAATTTTGCTTTTTAAAAATGCCAATTTTTTTAATATTTTCACCTTTTTAGACCATATTTTCTAAAATATTGATTCAAATCGACTTCGGTAGAGTGATTTATATATATTGAGATGCCAGAATTTTACTTTTCAAATTAAGTTGCAGTTGAACTTTTTTTGAAAGAGTTATGGGTTATTACAGTTTCCAAAGAATTTTGCTTTTTAAAAATGCCAATTTTTTTAATTTTTTTACCTTATTGGCCATATTTTTTAAAATATTAATTCAAATCGACTTCGGTAAAGTTATTTATATATATTCAGATGCCAGAAATGTACTTTTACAAATAAAAATGCAATTGAAGCTTTTTTGAAAGAGTTATTGGTTATTAAAGTTTCCAAAGAATTTTGCTTTTTAAAAATGCCAATTTTTTTAATTTTTTCACCTTTTTGGCCATATATTTTCTAAAAGTATCAAGTTATGGGTTATTAAAGTTTCCAAAGAATTTTTGCCTTTTAAAAAATGCTAAATTTCCAAATTTTTTTAAAAATGTTTTTTTTCGCATTTTTGGCCATATTTTCTAAAATATTGATTCAAATCAACTTCGGTATGGTGATTTATATATATTGAGATGCCAGAAATTTACTTTCCAAATTAAGTTGCAGTAAAACCTTTTTTGAAAGAGTTATGGGTTATTAAAGTTTCCGAAGAAATTTGCTTTTTTAAAAATGCCAATTTTTTTAATTTTTTCACCTTTTGGCCATTTTTCTAAAAATGGATTGATTCAAATCGACTTCGGTAGGGTGATTTATATATATTGGGATGCCAGAAATTTACTTTTCCAAATTAAGTTGCAGTTGAACCTTTTTGAAAGAGTTATGGGTTATTAAAGTTTCCAAAGAATTTTGCTTTTTTAAAAATGCCAATTTTTTTAATTTTTTCACCTTTTTGGCCATATTTTCTAAAATATTGATTCAAATCGACTTCGGTAGGGTGATTTATATATATTGGGATGCCAGAAATTTACTTTCCAAATTAAGTTGCAGTTGAACCTTTTTGAAAGAGTTATGGGTTATTAAAGTTTCCAAAGAATTTTGCTTTTTTAAAAATGCCAATTTTTTTTAATTTTTTCACCTTTTTGGCCATATTTTCTAAAATATTGATTCAAATCAACTTCGGTAGAGTGATTTATATATATTGAGATGCCAGAAATTTACTTTCCAAATTAAGTTGCAGTAAAACCTTTTTTGAAAGAGTTATGGGTTATTAAAGTTTCCGAAGAAATTAGCTTTTTTAAAAATGCCAATTTTTTTAATTTTTTCACCTTTTGGCCATATTTTCTAAAATATTGATTCAAATCGACTTCGATAAAGTGATTTATATATATGGGGATGCCAGAAATTTACTTTCCAATTTAAGTTGCAGTTGAACCTTTTTTGAAAGAGTTATTGGTTATTAAATTTTCCAAAGAATTTTGCTGTTTAAAAATGCCAATTTTTTTAATTTTTTCACCTTTTTGGCCATATTTTCTAAAATATTGATTCAAATCGATTTCGGTAAAGTGATTTTATATATATTCAGATGCCAGAAATGTATTTTTTATAAATAAAGTTGCATTTGACCCTATATTGAAAGAGTTATGGGTTATTAAAGTTTCCAAAGAATTTTGCTTGTTTAAAAATGACATTTTTTTTTAATTTTTTTCACCTTTTTGGCCATATTTTCTTAAATATTGATTCAAATCGAGTGATATATATTGATATGCCAGAAATTTACTTTCCAAACAAAGTTGCAGTTGAACCTATTTTGAAAGAGTTATGGGTTATTAAAGTTTCCAAAAAATTTTGTTTTTTTACAAATGCAAATTTTTTTAAATTTTTCACCTTTTAGGCCATATTTTCTAAAATATTGATTCAAATCGACTTCGGTAGGGTGATTTTTATATATTCAGATGCCAGAAATGTACTTTTCAAATTAAGTTGCAGTTGAACTTTTTGCAAGAGTTATGGGTTATTAAAGTTTCCAAAGAATTTTGCTTTTTTAAAAATGCCAATTTTTTTAATTTTTTCACCTTTTTGGCCATATTTTCCAAAATATTGATTTAAATCGACTTCGGTAAAGTGATTTATATATATTGAGATGCCAGAAATATACTTTTTCAAATAAAGTTGCAATTTTAACCTATTTCGAAAGAGTTATAGGTTATTAAAGTTTCCAAAGAATTTTGCTTTTTTAAAAATGCCAATTTTCATAATTTTTCACCTTTTGGCCATATATTCTAAAATATTGATTCAAATCGACTTCGGTAGGGTGATTTATATATATTGAGATGCCAGAAATTTACTTTCCAAATTAAGTTGCAGTTGAACCTATTTTGAAAGAGTTATGGGTTATTAAAGTTTCCGAAGAAATTTGCTTTTTTAAAAATGCCAATTTTTTTAATTTTTTCACCTTTTTGGCCATTTTTTCTAAAATATTGATTCAAATCGACTTCGGTAGGGTGATTTATATATATTGAGATGCCAGAAATTTACTTTTTCAAATAAAGTTGCAATTGAACCTTTTTGAAATGTGATTTATTATATATTCAGATGCCGGAAATTCACTTTCCAAATTAAGTTGCAGTTGAACCTTTTTTAAAAGAGTTATGGGTTATTAAAGTTTCCAAAGAATTTTGCTTTTTTAAAAGGCCAATTTTTATAATTTTTTCACCTTTTTTGGCCATATTTTCTAAAATTTTGATTCAAATCGACTTCGGTAAAGTGATTTATATATATTGAGATGCCAGAAAATTACTTTCCAAATTAAGTTGCAGTTGAACCTTTTTTGAAAGAGTTATGGGTTATAAAATTTTCCAAAGAATTTTGCTTTTTTAAAAATGCCAATTTTTATCATTTTTTCACCATTTTGGCCATATTTTCTAAAATTTTGATTCAAATCGACTTCGGTAAAGTGATTTATATATATTGAGATGCCAGAAATTTACTTTCCAAATTAAGTTGCATTTGAACCTTTTTTGAAAGAGTTATGGGTTATTAAAGTTTCCAAAGAATTTTGCTTTTTTAAAAATGCCAATTTTTTTAATTTTTTCACCTTTTTGGCCATATTTTCTAAAATATTGATTCAAATCGACTTCAGTAAAGTGATTTATATATATTGAGATGCCAGATATTTACTTTCCAAATTATGTTGCAGTTGAACATTTTTGAAAGAGTTATGGGTTATTAAAGTTTCCAAAGAATTTTGCTCTTTTAAAAATGCCAATTTTTTTAATTTTTTCACCTTTTAGGCCATATTTTCTAAAATATTGATTCAAATCGACTTCGGTAAAGTGATTTATATATATATTCAGATGACAGAAATGTACTTTCCAAATTAAGTTGCAGTTGAACCGTTTTTGAAAGAGTTATGGGTTATTAAAGTTTCCAAAGAATTTAGCTTTTTTAAAAATCACAATTTTTATAATATTTTCACCTTTTAGGCCATATTTTGTAAAATATTGATTCAAATCGACTTCAATAAAGTGATTTATATATATTCAGATGCCAGAAATGTACTTTCCAAATTAAGTTGCAAGTGAACCTATTTTGAATGAGTTATGGGTTATTAAAGTTTCCAAAGAATTTTGCTTATTTAAAAATGCCAATTTTTTTAATTTTTTCACCTTTAAGGCCATATTTTCTAAAATATTGATTCAAATCGACTTCGGTAGGGTGATTTATATATATTCAGATGCCAGAAATGTACTTTTACAAATTAAGTTGCAATTGAAGATTTTTTGAAAGAGTTATGGGTTATTAAAGTTTCCAAAGAATTTTGCTTATTTAAAAATGCAAATTTTTTTAATTTTTTCACCTTTAAGGCCATATTTTCTAAAATATTGATTCAAATCGACGTCGGTAGAGTGATTTATATATATTGAGATGCCAGAAATTTACTTTTTCAAATAAAGTTGCAATTGAACCTTTTTTGAAATGTGATTTATATATATTCAGATGCCAGAAATGTACTTTTTCAAATAAAGTTGCAATTGAACCTTTTTCGAAAGAGTTATGGGTTATTAAAGTTTTCAAAGATTTTTGCTTTTTTAAAAATGCCAATTTTTATAAAGTTGCATTTGACCCCATTTTGAAAGAGTTATGGGTTATTCAAGTTTCCAAAGAATTTAGCTTTTTAAAAATGCCAATTTTTATTATTTTTTCTCCTTTTAGGCCTTATTTTCTAAAATATTGATTCAAATCGACTTCGGTAAAATGATTTATATATATTCAGATGCCAGCAATTTACTCTCCAAATTAAGTTGCAGTTGAACTTTTTTGCAAGAGTTATGGGTTATTAAAGTTTCCAAAAAATTTTGCTTTTTTAAAAGGCCAATTTTTATAATTTTTTCACCTTTTGGCCATATTTTCTAAAATATTGATTCAAATCGACTTCGGTGAAGTGATTTATATATATTCCGATGCCAGAAATGTATTTTTATAAATAAAGTTGCTGTTGAACCTTTATTGAAAGAGTTATGGGTTATTAAAGTTTCCAAAGAATTTTGCTTTTTTAAAAAGGCCAATTTTTTTAAATTTTTCACCATTTTGGCCATATTTTCTAAAATATTGATTCAAATCGACTTCGGTAAAATGATTTATATATATTCAGATGCCAGCAATTTACTTTCCAAATTAAGTTGCAGTTGAACTTTTTTGCAAGAGTCATGGGTTATTAAAGTTTCCAAAGAATTTTACTTTTAAAAGGCCAATTTTTATCATTTTTTCACCATTTTGGCCATATTTTCTAAAATTTTGATTCAAATCGACTTCGGTAAAGTGATTTATATATATTGAGATGCCAGAAATTTACTTTCCAAATTAAGTTGCAGTTGAACCTTTTTTGAAAGAGTTATGGGTTATTAAAGTTTCAAAGAATTTTGCTTTTTTAAAAATGCCAATTTTTTTAATTTTTTCACCTTTTTGGCCATATTTTCTTAAAATATTGATTCAAATCGACTTCAGTAAAGTGATTTATATATATTGAGATGGCAGAATTTTACTTTTCAAATTATGTTGCAGTTGAACATTTTTGAAAGAGTTATGGGTTATTAAAGTTTCCAAAGAATTTTGCTTTTTAAAATGCCAATTTTTTTAATATTTTCACCTTTTTAGGCCATATTTTCTAAAATATTGATTCAAATCGACTTCGGTAAAGTGATTTATATATATTCAGATGCCAGAAATGTACTTTCCAAATTTAGTTGCAGTTGAACCTTTTTTGAAAGAGTTATGGGTTATTAAAATTTCCAAAGATTTTAGCTTTTTTAAAAATCCCAATTTTTATAATTTTTTCACCTTTTAGGCCATATTTTCTAAAATATTGATTCAAATCGACTTCAATAAAGTGATTTATATATATTCAGATGCCAGAAATGTACTTTTATAAATAAAGTTGCAATTGAACCTATTTTGAAAGAGTTATGGGTTATTAAAGTTTCCAAAGAATTTTGCTTATTTTTTTAATTTTTTCACCTTTAAGGCCATATTTTCTAAAATATTGATTCAAATCGACTTCGGTAGGGTGATTTATATATATTGAGATACCAGAAATTTACTTTTTCAAATAAAGTTGCAATTGAACCTTTTTTGAAATGTGATTTATATATATTCAGATGCCAGAAATGTACTTTTTCAAATAAAGTTGCAATTGAACCTTTTTCGAAAGAGTTATGGGTTATTAAAGTTTTCAAAGAATTCTGCTTTTTTAAAAATGCCAATTTTTATAAAGTTGCATTTGGCCCTATTTTGAAAGAGTTATGGGTTATTAAAGTTTCCAAAGAATTTAGCTTTTTAAAAATGCCAATTTTTATTATTTTTTCTCCTTTTAGGCCTTATTTTCTAAAATATTGATTCAAATCGACTTCGGTAAAGTGATTTATATATATTCAGATGCCAGAAATGAACTTTCCAAATTAAGTTGCAGTTGAATCTTTTTTGAAAGAGTTATGGGCTATTAAAGTTTCCAAAGAATTTTGCTTTTTAAAAATGCCAATTTTTATAATTTTTTCACCTTTTAGGCCATATTTTCTAAAATATTGATTCAAATCGACTCTTTTAAAAATGCCAATTTTTTAAATTTTTTCACCTTTTAGGCCATATTTTCTAAAATATTGATTCAAATCGACTTCGGTAAAGTGATTTTTATATATATTCAGATGCCAGAAATGTACTTTCCAAATTAAGTTGCAGTTGAACCGTTTTTGAAAGAGTTATGGGTTATTAAAGTTTCCAAAGAATTTACCTTTTTTAAAAATCCCAATTTTTATAATATTTTCACCTTTTAGGCCATATTTTCTAAAATATTGATTCAAATCGACTTCAATAAAGTGATTTATATATATTCAGATGCCAGAAATGTACTTTCCAAATTAAGTTGCAATTGAACCTATTTTGAAAGAGTTATGGGTTATTAAAGTTTCCAAAGAATTTTGCTTATTTTTTTAATTTTTTCACCTTTAAGGCCATATTTTCTAAAATATTGATTCAAATCGACTTCGGTAGGGTGATTTTATATATTGAGATACCAGAAATTTACTTTTTTCAAATAAAGTTGCAATTGAACCTTTTTGAAATGTGATTTATATATATTCAGATGCCAGAAATGTACTTTTTCAAATAAAGTTGCAATTGAACCTATTTTGAAAGAGTTATGGGTTATTAAAGTTTTCAAAGATTTTTGCTTTTTTAAAAATGCCAATTTTTATAAAGTTGCATTTGACCCTATTTTGAAAGAGTTATGGGTTATTAAAGTTTCCAAAGAATTTAGCTTTTTAAAAATGCCAATTTTTATTATTTTTTCTCCTTTTAGGCCTTATTTTCTAAAATATTGATTCAAATCGACTTCGGTAAAGTGATTTATATATATTCAGATGCCAGAAATGTACTTTTATAAATAAAGTTGCTATTGAACCTTTTTTGAAAGAGTTATGGTTTATTAAAGTTTCCAAACAATTTTGCTTATTTTTTTAATTTTTTCACCTTTAAGGCCATATTTTCTAAAATATTGATTCAAATCGACTTCGGTAGGGTGATTTATATATATTGAGATACCAGAAATTTACTTTTTCAAATAAAGTTGCAATTGAACCTTTTTTGAAATGTGATTTATATATATTCAGATGCCAGAAATGTACTTTTTCAAATAAAGTTGCAATTGAACCTTTTTCGAAAGAGTTATGGGTTATTAAAGTTTTCAAAGATTTTTGCTTTTTTAAAAATGCCAATTTTTATAAAGTTGCATTTGACCCTATTTTGAAAGACTTATGGGTTATTAAAGTTTCCAAAGAATTTAGCTTTTTAAAAATGCCAATTTTTATTATTTTTTCTCCTTTTAGGCCTTATTTTCTAAAATATTGATTCAAATCGACTTCGGTAAAGTGATTTATATATATTCAGATGCCAGAAATGAACTTTCCAAATTAAGTTGCAGTTGAATCTTTTTTGAAAGAGTTATGGGCTATTAAAGTTTCCAAAGAATTTTGCTTTTTAAAAATGCCAATTTTTATAATTTTTTCACCTTTTAGGCCATATTTTCTAAAATATTGATTCAAATCGACTTCGGTAGAGTGATTTATATATATTGAGATGCCAGAAATTTACTTTTACAAATAAAGTTGCAATTGAACCTTTTTTGAAATGTGATTTATATATATTCAGATGCCAGAAATGTACTTTTATAAATAAAGTTGCAATTGAACCTATTTTGAAAGAGTTATGGGTTATTAAAGTTTCCAAAGAATTTTTCTCTTTTAAAAATGCCAATTTTTTTAATTTTTTCACCCTTTAGGCCACATTTTCTAAAATATTGATTCAAATCGACTTCGGTAGGGTGATTTATATATATTCAGATGCCAGAAATGTACTTTTACAAATTAAGTTGCAATTGAAGCTTTTTTGAAAGAGTTATGGGTTATTAAAGTTTCCAAAGAATTTTGCTCTTTTAAAAATGCCAATTTTTTTAATTTTTTCACCTTTTAGGCCATATTTTCTAAAATATTGATTCCAATCGACTTCGGTAAAGTGATTTATATATATATTCAGATGCCAGAAATGTACTTTCCAAATTAAGTTGCAGTTGAACCGTTTTTGAAAGAGTTATGGGTTATTAAAGTTTCCAAAGAATTTATCTTTTTTAAAAATCCCAATTTTTATAATATTTTTACATTTTAGGCCATATTTTCTAAAATATTGATTCAAATCGACTTCGGTAAAGTGATTTATATATATTCAGATGCCAGCAATTTACTTTCCAAATTAAGTTGCAGTTGAACCTTTTAAAAGAGTTTTGGGTTATTTAAGTTTCCAAAGAATTTTGCTTTTTAAAAAGGCCAATTTTTATAATTTTTTCACCTTTAGGCCATATTTTCTAAAATATTGATTCAAATCGACTTCAATAAAGTGATTTATATTTGTTCAGATGCCAGAAATGTACTTTTATAAATAAAGTTGCAATTGAACCTATTTTGAAAGAGTTATGGGTTATTAAAGTTTTCAAAGAATTTTGCTTATTTAAAAATGCAAATTTTTTTAATTTTTTCACCTTTAAGGCCATATTTTCTAAAATATTGATTCAAATCGACTTCGGTAGAGTGATTTATACATATTGAGATGCCAGAAATTTACTTTTCAAATAAAGTTGCAATTGAACCTTTTTTGAAATGTGATTTATATATATTCAGATGCCAGAAATGTACTTTTTCAAATAAAGTTGCAATTGAACCTTTTTGAAAGAGTTATGGGTTATTAAAGTTTTCAAAGATTTTTTTTTAAAAATGCCAATTTTTATAAAGTTGCATTAGACCCCATTTTGAAAGAGTTATGAGTTATTAAAGTTTCCAAAGAATTTAGCTTTTTAAAAATGCCAATTTTTATTATTTTTTCTCCTTTTAGGCCTTATTTTCTAAAATATTGATTCAAATCGACTTCGGTAAAATGATTTATATATATTCAGATGCCAGCAATTTACTCTCCAAATTAAGTTGCAGTTGAACTTTTGTAAGAGTTATGGGTTATTAAAGTTTCCAAGGAATTTTGCTTTTTTAAAAAGGCCAATTTTTATAATTTTTCCACCTTTTTGGCCATATTTTCTAAAATATTGATTCAAATCGACTTCGGTAAAGTGATTTATATATATTCCGATGCCAGAAATGTATTTTTATAAATAAAGTTGCTGTTGAACCTTTATTGAAAGAGTTATGGGTTATTAAAGTTTCCAAAGAATTTTGCTTTTTTAAAAGGCCAATTTTTTTAAATTTTTTCACCATTTTGGCCATATTTTCTAAAATATTGATTCAAATCGACTTCGGTAAAATGATTTAAATATATTCAGATGCCAGCAATTTACTTTCCAAATTAAGTTGCAGTTGAACTTTTTTGCAAGAGTCATGGGTTATTAAAGTTTCCAAAGAATTTTACTTTTTTAAAAAGGCCAATTTTTATCATTTTTTCACCATTTTGGCCATATTTTCTAAAATTTTGATTCAAATCGACTTCGGTAAAGTGATTTATATATATTGAGATGCCAGAAATTTACTTTCCAAATTAAGTTGCAGTTGAACCTTTTTTGAAAGAGTTATGGGTTATTAAAGTTTCCAAAGAATTTTGCTTTTTTAAAAATGCCAATTTTTTTAATGCCAGAAATTTACTTTCCAAATTATGTTGCAGTTGAACATTTTTGAAAGTTGATTATGGGTTATTAAAGTTTCCAAAGAATTTTGCTCTTTTAAAAAGTCAATTTTTATAATTTTTTTCACCTTTAGGCCATATTTTCTAAAATATTGATTCAAATCGACTTCGGTAAAGTGATTTATATATATTCAGGTGCCAGAAATGTACTTTCCAAATTAAGTTGCAGTTGAACCTTTTTTGAAAGAGTTATGGGTTATTAAAATTTCCAAAGATTTTAGCTTTTTTAAAAATCCCAATTTTTATAATTTTTTCACCTTTTAGGCCATATTTTCTAAAATATTGATTCAAATCGACTTCAATAAAGTGATTTATATATATTGAGATGCGAAATTTACTTCCAAATTAAGTTGTAGTTGAACTTTTTGCAAGAGTTATGGGTTTTTTAAAGTTTCAAGAATTTTTGCTTATTTTTTTAATTTTTTTTCAGGCCATATTTTCTAAAATATTGATTCAAATCGACTTCAATAAAGTGTTTTATATATTCAGATGCAGAAATTTACTTTCCAAATTAAGTTGCAGTTGAACCTTTTTGAAAGAGTTATGGGTTATTAAATTTTCAAAAAAATTTTGCTTTTTAAAAATGCCAATTTTTTTAATTTTTCACCTTATTGGCCATATTTTCTAAAATATTAATTCAAATCGACTTCGGTAAAGTTATTTATATATATTCAGATGCCAGAAAAGTACTTTTAGAAATAAAGTTGCAATTGAACTTTTTTGAAAGAGTTATGGGTTATTAAAGTTTCCAAAGAATTTTGCATCTCTAAAAATGCCAATTTTTTAATTTTTTCACCTTTTAGGCCATATTTTCTAAAATATTGATTCAAATCGACTTCGGTAGGGTGATTTATATATATTGAGATACCAGAAATTTACTTTTTCAAATAAAGTTGCAATTGAACCTTTTTTGAAATGTGATTTATATATATTCAGAGTGCCAGAAATGTACTTTTTCAAATAAAGTTGCAATTGAACCTTTTTCGAAAGAGTTATGGGTTATTAAAGTTTTCAAAGATTTTTGCTTTTTTAAAAATGCCAATTTTTATAAAGTTGCATTTGACCCTATTTTGAAAGAGTTATGGGTTATTAAAGTTTCCAAAGAATTTAGCTTTTTAAAAATGCCAATTTTTATTATTTTTTCACCTTTTCGGCCATATTTTCTAAAATATTGATTCAAATCGACTTCGGTAAAGTGATTTATATATATATTCAGATGCCAGAAATGTACTTTCCAAATTAAGTTGCAGTTGAACCGTTTTGAAAGAGTTATGGGTTATTAAAGTTTCCAAAGAATTTAGCTTTTTAAAAATCCCAATTTTTATAATATTTTTACATTTTAGGCCATATTTTCTAAAATATTGATTCAAATCGACTTCGGTAAAGTGATTTATATATATTCAGATGCCAGCAATTTACTTTCCAAATTAAGTTGCAGTTGAACCTTTTTTAAAAGAGTTTTGGCTTATTTAAGTTTCCAAAGAATTTTGCTTTTTTAAAAAGGCCAATTTTTATAATTTTTTCACCTTTTAGGCCATATTTTCTATTTCTGCAGTTGAACTTTTTTGCAAGAGTCATGGGTTATTAAAGTTTCCAAAGAATTTTACTTTTTTAAAAAGGCCAATTTTTATCATTTTTTCACCATTTTGGCCATATTTTCTAAAATTTTGATTCAAATCGACTTCGGTAAAGTGATTTATATATATTGAGATGCCAGAAATTTACTTTCCAAATTAAGTTGCAGTTGAACCTTTTTTGAAAGAGTTATGGGTTATTAAAGTTTCCAAAGAATTTTGCTTTTTTAAAAATGCCAATTTTTTTAATGCCAGAAATTTACTTTCCAAATTATGTTGCAGTTGAACATTTTTGAAAGAGTTATGGGTTATTAAAGTTTCCAAAGAATTTTGCTCTTTTAAAAATGCCAATTTTTTTAATTTTTTCACCTTTTAGGCCATATTTTCTAAAATATTGATTCAAATCGACTTCGGTAAAATGATTTATATATATTCAGATGCCAGCAATTTACTCTCCAAATTAAGTTGCAGTTGAACTTTTTGCAAGAGTTATGGGTTATTAAAGTTTCAAAGAATTTTGCTTTTTTAAAAATGCCAATTTTTTTAATGCCAGAAATTTACTTTCCAAATTATGTTGCAGTTGAACATTTTTGAAAGAGTTATGGGTTATTAAAGTTTCCAAAGAATTTTGCTCTTTTAAAAATGCCAATTTTTTTAATTTTTTCACCTTTTGGCCATATTTTCTAAAATATTGATTCAAATCGACTTCGGTAAAGTGATTTATATATATTCCGATGCCAGAAATGTATTTTTATAAATAAAGTTGCTGTTGAACCTTTATTGAAAGAGTTATGGGTTATTAAAGTTTCCAAAGAATTTTGCTTTTTTAAAAAGGCCAATTTTTTTAAATTTTTCACCATTTTGGCCATATTTTCTAAAATATTGATTCAAATCGACTTCGGTAAAGTGATTTATATATATTCAGATGCCAGAAATGTACTTTCCAAATTAAGTTGCAGTTGAACCTTTTTTGAAAGAGTTATGGGTTATTAAAATTTCCAAAGATTTTAGCTTTTTTAAAAATCCCAATTTTTATAATTTTTTCACCTTTTAGGCCATATTTTCTAAAATATTGATTCAAATCGACTTCAATAAAGTGATTTATATATATTGAGATGCCAGAAATTTACTCTCCAAATTAAGTTGCAGTTGAACTTTTTTGCAAGAGTTATGGGTTATTAAAGTTTCCAAAGAATTTTGCTTATTTTTTTAATTTTTTCACCTTTAAGGCCATATTTTCTAAAATATTGATTCAAATCGACTTCAATAAAGTGATTTATATATATTGAGATGCCAGAAATTTACTTTCCAAATTAAGTTGCAGTTGAACCTTTTTTGAAAGAGTTATGGGTTATTAAATTTTCCAAAGAATTTTGCTTTTTAAAAATGCCAATTTTTTTAATTTTTTCACCTTATTGGCCATATTTTCTAAAATATTAATTCAAATCGACTTCGGTAAAGTTATTTATATATATTCAGATGCCAGAAAAGTACTTTTAGAAATAAAGTTGCAATTGAACTTTTTTTGAAAGAGTTATGGGTTATTAAAGTTTCCAAAGAATTTTGCATCTCTAAAAATGCCAATTTTTTTAATTTTTTCACCTTTTAGGCCATATTTTCTAAAATATTGATTCAAATCGACTTCGGTAGGGTGATTTATATATATTGAGATACCAGAAATTTACTTTTTCAAATAAAGTTGCAATTGAACCTTTTTTGAAATGTGATTTATATATATATTCAGATGCCAGAAATGTACTTTTTCAAATAAAGTTGCAATTGAACCTTTTTCGAAAGAGTTATGGGTTATTAAAGTTTCCAAAGAATTTTGCTTTTTTAAAAATGCCAATTTTTTTAATGCCAGAAATTTACTTTCCAAATTATGTTGCAGTTGAACATTTTTGAAAGAGTTATGGGTTATTAAAGTTTCCAAAGAATTTTGCTTTTTTAAAAGGCCAATTTTTATAATTTTTTCACCTTTTGGCCATATTTTCTAAAATATTGATTCAAATCGACTTCGGTAAAGTGATTTATATATATTCCGATGCCAGAAATGTATTTTTATAAATAAAGTTGCTGTTGAACCTTTATTGAAAGAGTTATGGGTTATTAAAGTTTCCAAAGAATTTTGCTTTTTTAAAAAGGCCAATTTTTTTAAATTTTTCACCATTTTGGCCATATTTTCTAAAATATTGATTCAAATCGACTTCGGTAAAATGATTTATATATATTCAGATGCCAGCAATTTACTTTCCAAATTAAGTTGCAGTTGAACTTTTTTGCAAGAGTCATGGGTTATTAAAGTTTCCAAAGAATTTTACTTTTTTAAAAAGGCCAATTTTTTTAATTTTTTCACCTTTTAGGCCATATTTTCTAAAATATTGATTCAAATCGACTTCGGTAAAATGATTTATATATATTCAGATGCCAGCAATTTACTCTCCAAATTAAGTTGCAGTTGAACTTTTTTGCAAGAGTTATGGGTTATTAAAGTTTCCAAAGAATTTTGCTTTTTTAAAAATGCCAATTTTTTTAATGCCAGAAATTTACTTTCCAAATTATGTTGCAGTTGAACATTTTTGAAAGAGTTATGGGTTATTAAAGTTTCCAAAGAATTTTGCTCTTTTAAAAATGCCAATTTTTTTAATTTTTTCACCTTTTTGGCCATATTTTCTAAAATATTGATTCAAATCGACTTCGGTAAAGTGATTTATATATATTCCGATGCCAGAAATGTATTTTTATAAATAAAGTTGCTGTTGAACCTTTATTGAAAGAGTTATGGGTTATTAAAGTTTCCAAAGAATTTTGCTTTTTTAAAAAGGCCAATTTTTTTAAATTTTTCACCTTTTAGGCCATATTTTCTAAAATATTGATTCAAATCGACTTCGGTAAAGTGATTTATATATATTCAGATGCCAGAAATGTACTTTCCAAATTAAGTTGCAGTTGAACCTTTTGAAAGAGTTATGGGTTATTAAAATTTCCAAAGATTTTAGCTTTTTAAAATCCCAATTTTTTATAATTTTTTCACCTTTTAGGCCATATTTTCTAAAATATTGATTCAAATCGACTTCAATAAAGTGATTTATATATATTGAGATGACAGAAATTTACTCTCAAATTAAGTTGCAGTTGAACTTTTTGCAAGAGTTATGGGTTATTAAAGTTTCCAAAAGAATTTTGCTTATTTTTTTAATTTTTTCACCTTTAAGGCCATATTTTCTAAAATATTGATTCAAATCGACTTCAATAAAGTGATTTATATATATTGAGATGCCAGAAATTTACTTTCCAAATTAAGTTGCAGTTGAACCTTTTTGAAAGAGTTATGGGTTATTAAATTTTCCAAAGAATTTTGTTTTTTAAAAATGCACATTTTTTAATTTTTCTTTTTTGGCCATATTTTCTAAAATATTAATTCAAATCGACTTCGGTAAAGTTATTTATATATATTCAGATGCCAGAAAAGTACTTTTAGAAATAAAGTTGCAATTGAACTTTTTTTGAAAGAGTTATGGGTTATTAAAGTTTCCAAAGAATTTTGCATCTCTAAAAATGCCAATTTTTTTAATTTTTTCACCTTTTAGGCCATATTTTCTAAAATATTGATTCAAATCGACTTCGGTAGGGTGATTTATATATATTGAGATACTAGAAATTTACTTTTTCAAATAAAGTTGCAATTGAACCTTTTGAAATGTGATTTATATATATTTTCAGATGCCAGAAATGTACTTTTTCAAATCAAGTTGCAATTGAACCTTTTTCGAAAGATATGGAGTTATTAAAGTTTTCAAGAATTTTGGCTTTTTAAAATGCCAATTTTTTAATGCCAGAAATTTACTTTCCAAATTATGTTGCAGTTGAACATTTTTGAAAGAGTTATGGGTTATTAAAGTTTCCAAAGAATTTTGCTTTTTTAAAAAGGCCAATTTTTATAATTTTTTCACCTTTTTGGCCATATTTTCTAAAATATTGATTCAAATCGACTTCGGTAAAGTGATTTATATATATTCCGATGCCAGAAATGTATTTTTATAAATAAAGTTGCTGTTGAACCTTTATTGAAAGAGTTATGGGTTATTAAAGTTTCAAAGAATTTTGCTTTTTTAAAAGGCCAATTTTTTTTAAATTTTTTCACCATTTTGGCCATATTTTTCTAAAATATTGATTCAAATCGACTTCGGTAAAATGATTTATATATATTCAGATGCCAGCAATTTACTTTCCAAATTAAGTTGCAGTTGAACTTTTTTGCAAGAGTCATGGGTTATTAAAGTTTCCAAAGAATTTTACTTTTTTAAAAAGGCCAATTTTTATCATTTTTTCACCATTTTGGCCATATTTTCTAAAATTTTGATTCAAATCGACTTCGGTAAAGTGATTTATATATATTGAGATGCCAGAAATTTACTTTCCAAATTTGTTGCAGTTGAACCTTTTTTGAAAGAGTTATGGGTTATTAAAGTTTCAAAGAATTTTGCTTTTTTAAAAATGCCAATTTTTTAATGCCAGAAATTTACTTTCCAAATTTGCCAGAAATGAACTTTCCAAATTAAGTTGCAGTTGAATCTTTTTTGAAAGAGTTATGGGTTATTAAAGTTTCCAAAGAATTTTGCTTTTTAAAAATGCCAATTTTTATAATTTTTTCACCTCTTAGGCCATATTTTCTAAAATATTGATTCAAATCAACTTCGGTAGAGTGATTTAAATATATTGAGATGCCAGAAATTTTACTTTTCAAATTAAGTTTTTTTAATTTTTCACTTTATTGGCCATATTTTTTAAAATATTAATTCAGATCGACTTCGGTAAAGTTATTTATATATATTCAGATGCCAGAAATGTACTTTACAAATAAAGTTAAATTGAACATTTTTTGAAACAGTTGCAATTGAACATTTTTTTGAAACAGTTATAGGTTATTAAAGTTTCCAAAGAATTTAGCTTTTTAAAAATGCCAATTTTTATAATTTTTCACCTTTTAAGTCATATTTTCTAAAATATTGATTCAAATCGACTTCGGTAAAGTGACATATATATTCGGATGCCAGAAATGTATTTTCCAAATTAAGTTGCAGTTGAACCTTTTTTGAAAGAGTTATGGTTTATTAAAGTTTCAAAGATTTTTGCTTTTTTACAAATGCCAATTTTTTTAATTTTT
The DNA here is from genome assembly GCA_018150725.1 of Drosophila quadrilineata. Lineage (NCBI taxonomy): Eukaryota > Metazoa > Arthropoda > Insecta > Diptera > Drosophilidae > Drosophila > Drosophila quadrilineata. The sequence goes on from JAECWN010000009.1 coordinate 35,292, forward strand.
TCACCTTTTTGGCCATATTTTCTAAAATATTGATTCAAATCGACTTCGGTATAGTGATTTTATATATTCAGATGCTAGAAATGTACTTTTACAAATAAAGTTGCAATTGAACCTATTTTGAAAGAGTTATGGGTTATTAAAGTTTCCAAAGATTTTGCTTTTTTAAAACGCCAATTTTTTAATTTTTTCACCTGTTTGGCCATATTGTCTAAAATATTGATTCGAATCGACTTCGGTAAAGGATTTATATATTCCAGATGCCAGAAATTTACTTTCTAAATTAAGTTGCAATTGAACATTTTTTGAAAGAGTTATGTGTTATTAAAGATTCCAAAGAATTTTGCCTTTTTAAAATGCCATTTTATAATTTTTTACCTTTGAGGCCATATTTTTAAAATATTGATTCAAATCGACTTCGGTAGAGTGATTTTATATATTGAGATGCCAGAATTTTACTTTTCAAATTAAGTTGCAGTTGAACATTTTTGAAAGAGTTATGGGTGATTAAATTTCCAAACAATTTTGCTTTTAAAAATGCCAATTTTTTAATTTTTTCACCTTTTAGGCCATATTTTCTAAAATATTGATTCAAATCGACTTCGGTAGAGTGATTTTATATATATTGAGATAACAGAATTTTACTTTCAAATTAAGTTTTTTAATTTTTTCACCTTATTGGCCTTATTTTTTAAAATATTAATTCAAATCGACTTCGGTAAAGTTATTTATATATATTCAGATGCCAGAAATGTACTTTTACAAATAAAGTTGCAATTGAACATTTTTTGAAACAGTTGCAATTGAACCTTTTTTGAAAGAGTTATGGTTTATTAAAGTTTCCAAAGAATTTTGTTTTTTAAAAACGCCAATTTTTTTAATTTTTTCACCTGTTTTGGCCATATTTTCTAAAATATTGATTCAAATCGACTTCGGTAAAGTGATTTATATATATTGAGATGCCAGAAATGTACTTTTCAAATTAGTTGCAGTTGAAACTTTTTGAAAGAGTTATGGGTTATTAAAGTTTCCAAAGAATTTAGCTTTTTTAAAAATCCCAATTTTTATAATTTTTTCACCTTTTAGGCCATATTTTCGAAAATATTGATTCAAATCGACTTCGGTAAAGTGACATATATATTCAGATGCCAGAAATGTATTTTCCAAATTAAGTTGCAGTTGAACCTTTTTTGAAAGAGTTATGGTTTATTAAAGTTTCCAAAGATTTTTGCTTTTTTACAAATGCCAATTTTTTTAATTTTTTCACCTGTTTGGCCATATTTTCTAAAATATTGATTCAAATCGACTTCGGTATAGTGATTTATATATATTCAGATGCCAGAAATGTACTTTTACAAATAAAGTTGCAATTGAACCTATTTTGAAAGAGTTATGGGTTATTAAAGTTTCCAAAGATTTTTGCTTTTTTAAAAACGCCAATTTTTTTAATTTTTTCACCTGTTTGGCCATATTGTCTAAAATATTGATTCGAATCGACTTCGGTAAAGTGATTTATATATATTCAGATGCCAGAAATTTACTTTCTAAATTAAGTTGCAATTGAACATTTTTTGAAAGAGTTATGTGTTATTAAAGATTCCAAAGAATTTTGCCTTTTTAAAAATGCCAATTTTTATAATTTTTTTACCTTTGAGGCCATATTTTTTAAAATATTGATTCAAATCGACTTCGGTAGAGTGATTTATATATATTGAGATGCCAGAATTTTACTTTTCAAATTAAGTTGCAGTTGAACATTTTTTGAAAGAGTTATGGGTGATTAAATTTTCCAAACAATTTTGCTTTTTAAAAATGCCAATTTTTATAATTTTTTCACCTTTTAGGCCATATTTTCTAAAATATTGATTCAAATCGACTTCGGTAGAGTGATTTATATATATTGAGATAACAGAATTTTACTTTTCAAATTAAGTTTTTTTAATTTTTTCACCTTATTGGCCATATTTTTTAAAATATTAATTCAAATCGACTTCGGTAAAGTTATTTATATATATTCAGATGCCAGAAATGTACTTTTACAAATAAAGTTGCAATTGAACATTTTTTGAAACAGTTGCAATTGAACCTTTTTTGAAAGAGTTATGGTTTATTAAAGTTTCCAAAGAATTTTGTTTTTTTAAAACGATAATTTTTTAATTTTTTCACCTGTTTGCACATATTTTCTAAAATATTGATTCAAATCGACTTCGGTAAAGTGATTTATATATATTGAGATGCCAGAAATGTACTTTTCAAATTAAGTTGCAGTTGAAACTTTTTTGAAAGAGTTATGGGTTATTAAAGTTTCCAAAGAATTTAGCTTTTTTAAAAATCCCAATTTTTATAATTTTTTCACCTTTTAGGCCATATTTTCGAAAATATTGATTCAAATCGACTTCAATAAAGTGATTTATATATATTCAGATGCCAGAAATGTACTTTTACAAATAAGTTGCAATTGAACATTTTTGAAAGAGTTATGGGTTATTAAAGTTTCCAAAGAATTTTGCTTTTTTAAAAATGCCAATTTTTATAATTTTTCCACCTTTTAGGCCATATTTTCTAAAATATTGATTCAAATCGACTTCGGTAGGGTGATTTATATATACTCAGATGCCAGAAATGTACTTTCCAAATTAAGTTGCAGTTGAATCTTTTTTGAAAGAGTTATGGGTTATTAAAGATTCAAAGATTTTGCTTTTTAAAAATGCCAATTTTTATAATTTTTTCACCTTTTAGGCCATATTTTCTAAAATATTGATTTAGATCGACTTCGGAAGAGTGATTTATATAATTTTACTTTTCAAATTAAGTTGCAGTTGAACGTTTTTTGAAAGAGTTATGGGTTATTAAAGATTCCAAAAATTTTCTTTTAAAAATGCCAATTTTTATAATTTTTTCACCTTTGAGGCCATATTTTTAAAATATTGATAAAAATCGACTTCGGTAGAGTGATTTATATATATTGAGATGCCAAAATTTTACTTTTCAAATTAAGTTGCAGTTGAACCTTTTTTGAAAGAGTTATGGGTTATTAAAGATTCCAAAGAATTTTGCTTTTTTAAAAATGCCACTTTTTATAATTTTTTCACCTTTTAGGCCATATTTTCTAAAATATTGATTTAGATCGACTTTCGAAGAGTGATTTATATAATTTTACTTTTCAAATTAAGTTGCAGTTGAACCTTTTTTGAAAGAGTTATGGGTTATTAAAGATTCCAAAGAATTTTGCCTTTTTAAAAATGCCAATTTTTATAATTTTTTCACCTGTTTGGCCATATTTTCTAAAATATTGATTCAAATCGACTTCGGTAAAGTGATTTATATATATTCAGATGCCAGAAATGTACTTTTATAAATAAAGTTGCAATTGAACCTATTTTGAAAGAGTTATGGGTTATTAAAGTTTCCAAAGAATTTTGCTTATTTAAAAATGCAAATCTTTTTAATTTTTTCACCTTAAAGGCCATTTTTTCTAAAATATAGATTCAAATCGACTTCGGTAGAGTGATTTATATATATTGAGATGCCAGAAATTTACTTTTTCAAATAAAGTTGCAATTGAACCTTTTTTGAAATGTGATTTATATATATTCAGATGCCAGAAATGTACTTTTTCAAATAAAGTTGCAATTGAACCTTTTTCGAAAGAGTTATGGGTTATTAAAGATTTCAAAGATTTTTGCTTTTTAAAAAATGCCAATTTTTATAAAGTTGCATTTGACCCTATTTTGAAAGAGTTATGGGTTATTAAAATTTCCAAAGAATTTATCTTTTTAAAAATGCCAATTTTTATTATTTTTTCTCCTTTTAGGCCTTATTTTCTAAAATATTGATTCAAATCGACTTGGTAAAATGATTTATATATATTCAGATGCCAGCAATTTACTCTCCAAATTAAGTTGCAGTTGAACTTTTTTGCAAGAGTTATGGGTTATTATAGTTTTCAAAGATTTTTGCTTTTTTAAAAATGCCAATTTTTATAAAGTTGCATTTGACCCTATTTTTGAAAAGAGTTATGGGTTATTAAAGTTTCCAAAGAATTTAGCTTTTTTAAAAGGCCAATTTATATAATTTTTTCAGCTTTTTGGCCATATTTTCTAAAATATTGATTCAAATCGACTTCGGTAAAGTGATTTATATATATTCCGATGCAGAAATGTATTTTTTTATAAATAAAGTTGCTGTTGAACCTTTATTGAAAGAGTTATGGGTTATTAAAGTTTCCAAAGATTTTGCTTTTAAAAATGCCATTTTTTAAATTTTTCACCATTTTGGCCATATTTTCTAAAATATTGATTCAAATCGACTTCGGTAAAATGATTTATATATATTCAGATGCCAGCAATTTACTTTCCAAATTAAGTTGCAGTTGAACTTTTTTGCAAGTGTCATGGGTTATTAAAGTTTCCAAAAAATTTTGCTTTTTTAAAAAGGCCAATTTTTATCATTTTTTCACCATTTTGGCCATATTTTCTAAAATTTTGATTCAAATCGACTTCGGTAAAGTGATTTATAAATATTGAGATGCCAGAAATTTACTTTCCAAATTAAGTTGCAGTTGAACCTTTTTGAAAGAGTTATGGGTTATTAAAGTTTTCAAAGAATTTGGTTTTTTTTAAAACGCCAATTTTTTTAATTTTTTCACCTGTTTGGCCATATATTTTCTAAAATATTGATTCAAATCGACCTTCGGTAAAGTGATTTATATATATTAAGATGCCAGAAATGTACTTTCCAAACTAAGTTGCAGTTGAACCTTTTTTGAAAGAGTTATGGGTTATTAAAGTTTCCAAAGAATTTAGCTTTTTTAAAAATCTCAATTTTTATAATTTTTTTACCTTTTAGGCCATATTTTCTAAAATATTGATTCAAATCGACTTCGGTAAAGTGATTTATATATATTCAGATGCCAGAAATGTACTTTTCAAATTAAGTTGCAGTTGAACCTTTTTTGAAAGAGTTATGGGTTATTAAAATTTCCAAAGAATTTAGCTTTTTTAAAAATCCCAATTTTAATAATTTTTTCACCTTTTAGGCCATATTTTCTAAAATATTGATTCAAATCGACTTCAATAAAGTGATTTATATATATTCAGATGCAAGAAATGTACTTTTATAAATAAAGTTGCAATTGAACCTATTTTGAAAGAGTTATGGGTTATTAAAGTTTCCAAAGAATTTTTTGCCTATTTTTTAATTTTTTCACCTTTAAGGCCATATTTTCTAAAATATTGATTCAAATCGACTTCGGTAGGGTGATTTATATATATTGAGATACCAGAAATTTACTTTTTCAAATAAAGTTGCAATTGAACCTTTTTTGAAATGTGATTTATATATATTCAGATGCCAGAAATGTACTTTTTCAAATAAAGTTGCAATTGAACCTTTTTCGAAAGAGTTATGGGTTATTAAAGTTTTCAAAGATTTTTGCTTTTTTAAAAATGCCAATTTTTATAATTTTATCACCTTTTTGGCCATATTTTCTAAAATATTGATTCAAATCGACTTCGGTAGAGTGATTTATATATATTGAGATGCCAGAATTTTACTTTTCAAATTAAGTTGCAGTTGAACTTTTTTTGAAAGAGTTATGGGTTATTAAAGATTCCAAAGAATTTTGCTTATTTAAAAATGCCAATTTTTATTATTTTTTCTCCTGTTTGGCCATATTTTCTAAAATATTGATTCAAATCGACTTCGGTAAAGTGATTTATATATATTCAGATGCCAGAAATGTACTTTTATAAATAAAGTTGCAATTGAACCTATTTTGAAAGAGTTATGGGTTATTAAAGTTTCCAAAGAATTTTGCTTATTTAAAAATGCAAATTTTTTTAATTTTTTCACCTTAAAGGCCATTTTTTCTAAAATATTGATTCAAATCGACTTCGGTAGAGTGATTTATATATATTCAGATGCCAGAAATGTACTTTTTCAAATAAAGTTGTAATTGAACCTATTTCGAAAGAGTTATGGGTTATTAAAGTTTTCAAAGATTTTTGCTTTTTTAAAAATGCCAATTTTTATAAAGTTGCATTTGACCCTATTTTGAAAGAGTTATGGGTTATTAAAGTTTCCAAAGAATTTATCTTTTAAAATGCCAATTTTTTATTTTTCCTCCTTTTAGGCCTTATTTTCTAAATATTGATTCAAATCGACTTCGGTAAAGTGATTTATATATATTCTGATGCAGAAATGTACTTTTCAAATTAAGTTGCAGTTGAAGCTTTTTTGAAAGAGTTATGGGTTATTAAAATTTCCAAAGAATTTAGCTTTTTTAAAAATCCCAATTTTTTTAAATTTTTCACCATTTTGGCCATATTTTCTAAAATACTGATTCAAATCGACTTCGGTAAAATGATTTATATATATTCAGATGCCAGCAATTTACTTTCCAAATTAAGTTGCAGTTGAACTTTTTTGCAAGTGTCATGGGTTATTAAAGTTTCCAAAGAATTTTGCTTTTTTAAAAAGGCCAATTTTTATCATTTTTTCACCATTTTGGCCATATTTTCTAAAATTTTGATTCAAATCGACTTCGGTAAAGTGATTTATATATATTGAGATGCCAGAAATTTACTTTCCAAATTAAGTTGCAGTTGAACCTTTTTTGAAAGAGTTATGGGTTATTAAAGTTTCCAAAGAATTTTGTTTTTTTAAAAACGCCAATTTTTTTAATTTTTTCACCTGTTTGGCCATATTTTCTAAAATATTGATTCAAATCGACTTCGGTAAAGTGATTTATATATATTGAGATGCCAGAAATGTACTTTCCAAATTAAGTTGCAGTTGAACCTTTTTTAAAAGAGTTATGGGTTGTTAAAGTTTCCAAAGAATGTAGCTTTTTTAAAATCTCAATTTTATAATTTTTCACCTTTTAGGCCATATTTTCTAAAATATTGATTCAAATCGACTTCGGTAAAGTGATTTATATATATTCAGATGCCAGAAATGTACTTTTCAAATTAAGTTGCAGTTGAACTTTTTTTGAAAGAGTTATGGGTTATTAAAGATTCCAAAGAATTTTGCTTTTTTAAAAATGCCAATTTTTATTATTTTTTCTCCTGTTTGGCCATATTTTCTAAAATATTGATTCAAATCGACTTCGGTAAAGTGATTTATATATATTCAGATGCCAGAAATGTACTTTTCAAATTAAGTTGCAGTTGAACTTTTTTTGAAAGAGTTATGGGTTATTAAAGATTCCAAAGAATTTTGCTTTTTTAAAAATCCCAATTTTTTTAAATTTTTCACCATTTTGGCCATATTTTCTAAAATACTGATTCAAATCGACTTCGGTAAAATGATTTATATATATTCAGATGCCAGCAATTTACTTTCCAAATTAAGTTGCAGTTGAACTTTTTGCAAGTGTCATGGGTTATTAAAGTTTCCAAAGAATTTTGCTTTTAAAAGGCCAATTTTTATCATTTTTTCACCATTTTGCATATTTTCTAAAATTTTGATTCAAATCGACTTCGGTAAAGTGATTTATATATATTGAGATGCCAGAAATTTACTTTTCAAATTAAGTTGCAGTTGAAGCTTTTTTGAAAGAGTTATGGGTTATTAAAATTTCCAAAGAATTTAGCTTTTTTAAAAATCCCAATTTTTTTAAATTTTTCACCATTTTTGGCCATATTTTCTAAAATACTGATTCAAATCGACATTCGGTAAAATGATTTTATATATTCAGATGCCAGCAATTTACTTTCCAAATTAAGTTGCAGTTGAACTTTTGCAAGTGTCATGGGTTATTAAAGTTTCCAAAGAATTTGCTTTTTAAAAAGGCCAATTTTTTATCATTTTTTCACCATTTTGGCCATATTTTCTAAAATTTTGATTCAAATCGACTTCGGTAAAGTGATTTATATATATTGAGATGCCAGAAATTTACTTTCCAAATTAAGTTGCAGTTGAACCTTTTTTGAAAGAGTTATGGGTTATTAAAGTTTCCAAAGAATTTGTTTTTTTAAAACGCCAATTTTTTTAATTTTTCACCTGTTTGGCCATTTTACCTAAAATATTGATTCAAATCGACTTCGCAAAGTGATTTATATATATTGAGATGCCAGAAATGTACTTTCCAAATTAAGTTGCAGTTGAACCTTTTTTAAAAGAGTTATGGGTTGTTAAAGTTTCCAAAGAATGTAGCTTTTTTAAAATCTCAATTTTTATAATTTTTTCACCTTTTTGGCCATATTTTCTAAAATATTGATTCAAATCGACTTCGGTAGAGTGATTTATATATATTGAGATGCCAGAATTTTACTTTTTCAAATTAAGTTGCAGTTGAACTTTTTTGAAAGAGTTATGGGTTATTAAAGATTCCAAAGAATTTTGCTTTTTTTAAAATGCTCATTTTTTATTATTTTTTCTCCTGTTTGGCCATATTTTTAAAATATTGATTCAAATCGACTTCGGTAAAGTGATTTATATATATTCAGATGCCAGAAATGTACTTTTATAAATAAAGTTGCAATTGAACCTATTTTGAAAGAGTTATGGGTTATTAAAGTTTCCAAAGAATTTTGCTTATTTAAAATGCAAATTTTTTTAATTTTTTCACCTTAAAAGGCCATTTTTTCTAAAAATATTGATTCAAATCGACTTCGGTAGAGTGATTTATATATATTCAGATGCTGCAGAAATGTACTCTTTCAAAGTTGTAATTGAACCTATTTCGAAAGAGTTATGTGTTATTAAAGTTTTCAAAGATTTTTGCTTTTTTAAAATGCCAATTTTTATAAAGTTGCATTTGACCCTATTTTGAAAGAGAGTTATGGGTTATTAAAGTTTCCAAAGAATTTATCTTTTAAAAATGCCAATTTTTATTATTTTTCCTCCTTTTAGGCCTTATTTTCTAAAAATATTGATTCCAAATCGACTTCGGTAAAGTGATTTATATATATTCAGATGCCAGAAATGTACTTTTTCAAATTGAGTTGCAGTTGAAGCTTTTTGAAAGAGTTATATGGGTTATTAAAATTTCCAAAGAATTTAGCTTTTTTAAAAATCCCAATTTTTTTAAATTTTTCACCATTTTGGCCATATTTTCTAAAATACTGATTCAAATCGACTTCGGTAAAATGATTTATATATTCAGATGCCAGCAATTTACTTTCCAAATTTTTTGCAGTTGAACTTTTTGCAAGTGTCATGGGTTATTAAAGTTTCCAAAGAATTTTGTTTTTTAAAAAGGCCAATTTTTATCATTTTTTCACCATTTTGGCCATATTTTCTAAAATTTTGATTCAAATCGACTTCGGTAAAGTGATTTATATATATTGAGATGCCAGAAATTTACTTTCCAAATTAAGTTGCAGTTGAACCCTTTTTTGAAAGAGTTATGGGTTATTAAAGTTTCCAAAGAATTTTGTTTTTTAAAAACGCCAATTTTTTAATTTTTTCACTTGTTTGGCCATATATTTTCTAAAAATATTGATTCAAATCGACTTCTGGTAAAGTGATTTATATATATTGAGATGCCAGAAATGTACTTTCCAAATTAAGTTGCAGTTGAACCTTTTTTAAAAGAGTTATGGGTTGTTAAAGTTTCCAAAGAATGTAGCTTTTTTAAAAATCTCAATTTTTATATTTTTTCACCTTTTAGGCCATATTTTCTAAAATATTGATCTCAAATCGACTTCGGTAAAGTGATTTATATATATTCAGATGCCAGAAATGTACTTTTCAAATTAAGTTGCAGTTGAACCTTTTGAAAGAGTTATGGGTTATTAAAATTTCCAAAGAATTTAGCTTTTTTAAAATCCCAATTTTAATAATTTTTTCACCTTTAGGCCATATTTTCTAAATATTGATTCAAATCGACTTCAATAAAGTGATTTATATATATTCAGATGCCAGAAATGTACTTTTATAAATAAAGTTGCAATTGAACCTATTTTGAAAGAGTTATGGGTTATTAAAGTTTCCAAAGAATTTTGCTTATTTTTTTATTTTTTTCACCTTTTAAGGCCATATTTTCTAAAATATTGATTCAAATCGACTCGGTATGGTGATTTATATATATTGAGATACCAGAAATTTACTTTTCAAATAAAGTTAATTGAACCTTTTTTGAAATGTGATTTATATATTCAGATGCCAGATATGTCCTTTTTCAAATAAAGGTGCAATTGAACCTTTTTCGAAAGAGTTATGGGTTATTAAAGTTTTCAAAGATTTTTTGCTTTTTTAAAATGCCAATTTTTATAATTTTATCACCTTATTGGCCATATTTTCTAAAAATATTGATTCAAATCGACTTCGGTAGAGTGATTTATATATTGAGATGCCAGAATTTTACTTTTCAAATTAAGTTGCAGTTGAACTTTTTTTGAAAGAGTTATGGGTTATTAAAGATTCCAAAGAATTTTGCTTTTTTAAAAATGCCAATTTTTATTATTTTTTCCCCTGTTTGGCCATATTTTCTAAAAATATTGATTCAAATCGACTTCGGCAAAGTGATTTATATATATTCAGATGCCAGAAATGTACTTTTTATAAATAAAGTTGGCAATTGAACCTATTTTGAAGAGAGTTATGGGTTATTAAAGTTTCCAAAGAATTTTGCTTATTTAAAAATGCAAATTTTTTTAATTTTTTCACCCTTAAAGGCCATTTTTTCTAAAATATTGATTCAAATCGACTTCGGTAGAGTGATTTATATATATTGAGATGCCAGAAATTTACTTTTTCAAATAAAGTTGCAATTGAACCTTTTTTGAAATGTGATTTATATATATTTCAGAAGTGTACTTTTTCAAATAAAGTTGCAATTGAACCTTTTTCGAAAGAGTTATGGGTTATTAAAGTTTTTCAAAGATTTTGCTTTTTAAAAATGCCATTTTATAAAGTTGCATTTGACCCTATTTTGAAAGAGTTATGGGTTATTAAAGTTTTCAAAGAATTTAGCTTTTTAAAAGGCCAATTTTTATAATTTTATCACCTTTTGGCCATATTTTCTAAAATATTGATTCAAATCGACTTCGGTAAAGTGATTTATATATATTCAGATACCAGATGTATTTTTATAAATAAAGTTGCTGTTGAACCTTTTATTGAAAGAGTTATGGGTTATTAAAGTTTCCAAAGAATTTTGCTTTTTTAAAAGACCAATTTTTTTAAATTTTTCACCATTTTGGCCATATTTTCTAAAATATTGATTCAAATCGACTTCGGTAAAATGATTTATATATATTCAGATGCTGCAATTTACTTTCCAAATTAAGTTGCAGTTGAACTTTTTTGCAAGAGTCATGGGTTATTAAAGTTTCCAAAGAATTTTGCTTTTTAAAAAAGCCAATTTTATCATTTTTTCACCATTTTGGCCATATTTTCTAAAATTTTGATTCAAATCGACTTCGGTAAAGTGATTTATATATATTGAGATGCCAGAAATTTATTTTCCAAATTAAGTTGCAGTTGAACCTTTTTTGAAAGAGTTATGGGTTATTAAAGTTTCCAAAGAATTTTGCTTTTTTAAAATGCCAATTTTTTAATTTTTTTTTTTCACCTTTTGGCCATATTTTCTAAAATATTGATTCAAATCGACTTTAGTAAAGTGATTTATATATATTGAGATGCCAGAAATTTACTTTCCAAATTATGTTGCAGTTGAACATTTTGAAAGAGTTATGGGTTATTAAAGTTTCCAAAGAATTTTGCTCTGTTAAAAATGCCAATTTTTTTAATTTTTTCACCTTTTAGGCCATCTTTTCTAAAATATTGATTCAAATCGACTTCGGTAAAGTGATTTATATATATTCAGATGCCAGAAATGTACTTTTTAAATTAAGTTGCAGTTGAACCTTTTTTGAAAGAGTTATGGGTTATTAAAATTTCCAAAGAACTTAGCTTTTAAAAATCCAATTTTAATAATTTTTTCACCTTTTAGGCCATATTTTCTAAAATATTGATTCAAATCGACTTCAATAAAGTGATTTATATATATTCAGATGCCAGAAATGTACTTTTATAAATAAAGTTGCAATTGAACCTATTTTGAAAGAGTTATGGGTTATTAAAGTTTCCAAAGAATTTTGCTTATTTTTATAATTTTTTCACCTTTTGGGCCATATTTTCTAAAATATTGATTCAAATCTACTTCGGTAGGGTGATTTATATATATTGAGATACCAGAAATTTACTTTTTCAAATAAAGTTGCAATTGAACCTTTTTTGAAATGTGATTTATATATATTCAGATGCCAGAAATGTACTTTTTCAAATAAAGTTGCAATTGAACCTTTTTCGAAACAGTTATGGGTTATTAAAGTTTTCAAAGATTTTTGCTTTTTTAAAAATGCCAATTTTTATAATTTTATCACCTTTTTGGCCATATTTTCTAAAATATTGATTCAAATCGACTTCGGTAGAGTGATTTATATATATTGAGATGCCAGAATTTTACTTTTCAAATTAAGTTGCAGTTGAACTTTTTTTGAAAGAGTTATGGGTTATTAAAGATTCCAAAGAATTTTGCTTTTTTAAAAATGCCAATTTTTATTATTTTCTCTCCTTTTAGGCCTTTTTTTCTAAAATATTGATTCAAATCGACTTCGGTAGAGTGATTTATATATATTGAGATGCCAGAATTTTACTTTTCAAATTAAGTTGCAGTTGAACTTTTTTTGAAAGAGTTATGGGTGATTAAATTTTCCAAAGAATTTTGCTTTTTAAAAATGCCAATTATTTTAATTTTTTCACCTTATTGGCCATATTTTCTAAAATATTAATTCAAATCGACTTCGGTAAAGTTATTTATATATATTCAGATGCCAGAAAAGTACTTTTAGAAATAAAGTTGCAATTGAACATTTTTTGAAAGAGTTATGGGTTATTAAAGTTTCCAAAGAATTTTGCTTTTTAAAAATGCCAATTTTTATAATTTTTTCACCTTTTAGGCCATAATTTCTAAAATATTGATTCAGATCAACTTCGGTAGAGTGATTTATATATATTAAGATGCCAGAATTTTACTTTTCAAATTAAGTTGCAGTTGAACTTTTTTTGAAAGAGCTATGGGTGATTAAATTTTCCAAAGAATTTTGCTTTTTAAAAATGCCAATTTTTATAATTTTTTCACATTTTAGGCCATATTTTCTAAAATATTGATTCAAATCGACTTCGGTAGAGTGATTTATATATATTGAGATGCCAGAATTTTACTTTTCAAATTAAGTTTTTTTAATTTTTTCACCTTATTGGCCATATTTTTTAAAATATTAATTCAAATCGACTTCGGTAAAGTTTTTTTTATATATTCAGATGCCAGAAATGTACTTTTACAAATAAAGTTGCAATTGAACATTTTGAAACAGTTGCAATTGAACATTTTTTTGAAACAGTTATGGGTTATTAAAGTTTCCAAAGAATTTAGCTTTTTAAAATGCCAATTTTATAATTTTTTCACCTTTTAAGTCATATTTTCTAAAATATTGATTCAAATCGACTTCGGTAAAGTGACATATATTTTCAGATGCCAGAAATGTACTTTCCAAATTAAGTTTCAGTTGAACCTTTTTTGAAAGAGTTATGGTTTATTAAAGTTTCCAAAGAATTTTGTTTTTTTAAAAACGCCAATTTTTTTAATTTTTTCACCTGTTTGGCCATATTTTCTAAAATATTGATTCAAATCGACTTCGGTATAGTGATTTATATATATTCAGATGCCAGAAATGTACTTTTACAAATAAAGTTGCATTTGAACCTATTTTGAAAGAGTTATGGGTTATTAAAGTTTCCAAAGATTTTTGCTTTTTACAAATGCCAATTTTATAATTTTATCACCTTTTTTGGCCATATTTTCTAAAATATTGATTCAAATCGACTTCGGTAAAGTGATTTATATATATTCAGATGCCAGAAATGTATTTTTTCAAATAAAGTTGAATATGATCATATTTTGAAAGAGTTATGGGTTATTAAAGTTTCCAAGGAATTTAGCTTTTTTAAAAACGCCAATTTTTTTAATTTTTTCACCTATTTGGCCATATTGTCTAAAATATTGATTCGAATCGACTTCGGTAAAGTGATTTATATATATTCAGATGCCAGAAATTTACTTTCTAAATTAAGTTGAAATTGATCATATTTTGAAAGAGTTATGGGTTATTAAAGATTCCAAAGAATTTTGCCTTTTTAAAAATGCCAATTTTTATAATTTTTTCACCTTTGAGGCCATATTTTTTAAAATATTGATTCAAATCGACTTCGGTAGAGTGATTTATATATATTGAGATGCCAGAATTTTACTTTTCAAATTAAGTTGCAGTTGAACATTTTTTGAAATAGTTATGGGTGATTAAATTTTCCAAAGAATTTTGCTTTTTAAAAATGCCAATTTTTATAATTTTTTCACCTTTTAGGCCATATTTTCTAAAATATTGATTCAAATCGACTTCGGTAGAGTGGTTTATATATATTGAGATGCCACAATTTTACTTTTCAAATTAAGTTTTTTTAATTTTTTCACCTTATTGGCCATATTTTTTAAAATATTAATTCAAATCGACTTCGGTAAAGTTATTTATATATATTCAGATGCCAGAAATGTACTTTTACAAATAAAGTTGCAATTGAACATTTTTTGAAACAGTTGCAATTGAACCTTTTTTGAAAGAGTTATGGTTTATTAAAGTTTCCAAAGAATTTTGTTTTTTTAAAAACGCCAATTTTTTTAATTTTTTCACCTGTTTGGCCATATTTTCTAAAATATTGATTCAAATCGACTTCGGTAAAGTGATTTATATATATTGAGATGCCAGAAATGTACTTTTCAAATTAAGTTGCAGTTGAACCTTTTTTGAAAGAGTTATGGGTTATTAAAGTTTCCAAAGAATTTAGCTTTTTTAAAAATCACAATTTTTATAATTTTTTCACCTTTTAGGCCATATTTTCGAAAATATTGATTCAAATCGACTTAAATAAAGTGATTTATATATATTCAGATGCCAGAAATGTACTTTTATAAATAAAGTTGCAATTGAACATTTTTTGAAAGAGTTATGGGTTATTAAAGTTTCCAAAGAATTTTGCTTTTTTAAAAATGCCAATTTTTATAAGTTTTCCACCTTTTAGGCCATATTTTCTAAAATATTGATTCAAATCGACTTCGGTAGGGTGATTTATATATACTCAGATGCCAGAAATGTACTTTCCAAATTAAGTTGCAGTTGAACCTTTTTTGAAAGAGTTATGGGTTATTAAAGATTCCAAAGAATTTTGCTTTTTTAATAATGCCAATTTTTATAATTTTTTCACCTTTTAGGCCATATTTTCTAAAATATTGATTCATATCGACTTCGGAAGAGTGATTTATATAATTTTACTTTTCAAATTAAGTTGCAGTTGAACCTTTTTTGAAAAAGTTATGGGTTATTAAATTTTCCAAAGATTTTTGCTTTTTTACAAATGCCAATTTTTTTTAATTTTTTCACCTTTTTGGCCATATTTTCTAAAATATTGATTCAAATCGACTTCGGTATAGTGATTTATATATATTCAGATGCCAGAAATGCACTTTTACAAATAAAGTTGCAATTGAACCTATTTTGAAAGAGTTATGGGTTATTAAAGTTTCCAAAGATTTTTGCTTTTTTACAAATGCCAATTTTATAATTTTTTCACCTGTTTGGCCATATTTTCTAAAATATTGATTCGAATCGACTTCGGTAAAGTGATTTATATATATTCAGATGCCAGAAATTTACTTTCTAAATTAAGTTGCAATTGAACCTTTTTTGAAAGAGTTATGGGTTATTAAAGATTCCAAAGAATTTTGCCTTTTTAAAAATGCCAATTTTTATATTTTTTTCACCTTTGAGGCCATATTTTTTAAAATATTGATTCAAATCGACTTCGGTAGAGTGATTTATATATATTGAGATGCCAGAATTTTACTTTTCAAATTAAGTTGCAGTTGAACATTTTTTGAAAGAGTTATGGGTGATTAAATTTTCCAAAGAATTTTGCTTTTTAAAAATGCCAATTTTTATAATATTTTCACCTTTTAGGCCATATTTTCTAAAATATTGATTCAAATCGACTTCGGTAGAGTGGTTTATATATATTGAGATGCCACAATTTTACTTTTCAAATTAAGTTTTTTTAATTTTTTCACCTTATTGGCCATATTTTTTAAAATATTAATTCAAATCGACTTCGGTAAAGTTATTTATATATATTCAGATGCCAGAAATGTACTTTTACAAATAAAGTTGCAATTGAACATTTTTTGGAACAGTTGCAATTGAACCTTTTTTGAAAGAGTTATGGTTTATTAAAGTTTCCAAAGATTTTTGTTTTTTTAAAAACGCCAATTTTTTTAATTTTTTCACCTGTTTGGCCATATTTTCTAAAATATTGATTCAAATCGACTTCGGTAAAGTGATTTATATATATTGAGATGCCAGAAATGTACTTTTCAAATTAAGTTGCAGTTGAACCTTTTTTGAAAGAGTTATGGGTTATTAAAGTTTCCAAAGAATTTAGCTTTTTTAAAAATCTCAATTTTTATAATTTTTTCACCTTTTAGGCCATATTTTCGAAAATATTGATTCAAATCGACTTCGGTATAGTGATTTATATATATTCAGATGCCTGAAATGTACTTTTATAAATAAAGTTGCAATTGAACCTATTTTGAAAGAGTTATGGGTTATTAAAGTTTCCAAAGATTTTTGCTTTTTTACAAATGCCAATTTTTATAATTTTTTCACCTGTTTGGCCATATTTTCTAAAATATATATTCAAATCGACTTCAATAAAGTGATTTATATATATTGAGATGCCAGAAATGTACTTTTATAAATAAAGTTGCAATTGAACATTTTTTGAAAGAGTTATGGGTTATTAAAGTTTCCAAAGAATTTTGCTTTTTTAAAAATCTCAATTTTTATAATTTTTTCACCTTTTAGGCCATATTTTCTAAAATATTGATTCATATCGACTTCGGAAGAGTGATTTATATAATTTTACTTTTCAAATTAAGTTGCAGTTGAACCTTTTTTGAAAAAGTTATGGGTTATTAAATTTTCCAAAGATTTTTGCTTTTTTACAAATGCCAATTTTTTTAATTTTTTCACCTTTTTGGCCATATTTTCTAAAATATTGATTCAAATCGACTTCGGTATAGTGATTTATATATATTCAGATGCCAGAAATGTACTTTTACAAATAAAAATGCAATTGAACCTATTTTGAAAGAGTTATGGGTTATTAAAGTTTCCAAAGATTTTTGCTTTTTTACAAATGCCAATTTTTATAATTTTTTCACCTGTTTGGCCATATTTTCTAAAATATTGATTCGAATCGACTTCGGTAAAGTGATTTATATATATTCAGATGCCAGAAATTTACTTTCTAAATTAAGTTGCAATTGAACCTTTTTTGAAAGAGTTATGGGTTATTAAAGATTCCAAAGAATTTTGCTTTTTTAAAAATGCCAATTTTTATAATTTTTTCACCTTTTAGGCCATATTTTCTAAAATATTGATTCAAATCGACTTCGGTAGAGTGATTTATATATATTGAGATGCCAGAATTTTACTTTTCAAATTAAGTTGCAGTTGAACATTTTTTGAAAGAGTTATGGGTTATTAAAGTTTCCAAAGAATTTTGCTTTTTTAAAAATGCCAATTTTTTTAATTTTTTCACCTGTTTGGCCATATTGTCTAAAATATTGATTCGAATCGACTTCGGTAAAGTGATTTATATATATTCAGATGCCAGAAATTTACTTTCTAAATTAAGTTGCAATTGAACCTTTTTTGAAAGAGTTATGGGTTATTAAAGATTCCAAAGAATTTTGCCTTTTTAAAAATGCCAATTTTTTTAATTTTTTCACCTGTTTGGCCATATTTTCTAAAATATTGATTCAAATCGACTTCGGTAAAGTGATTTATATATATTCAGAGGCCAAAAATGTATTTTTTCAAATAAAGTTGAATATGATCATATTTTGAAAGAGTTATGGGTTATTAAAGTTTCCAAAGAATTTAGCTTTTTTAAAAACGCCAATTTTTTTAATTTTTTCACCTGTTTGGCCATATTGTCTAAAATATTGATTCGAATCGACTTCGGTAAAGTGATTTATATATATTCAGATGCCAGAAATTTACTTTCTAAATTAAGTTGCAATTGAACCTTTTTTGAAAGAGTTATGGGTTATTAAAGATTCCAAAGAATTTTGCTTTTTTAAAAATGCCAATTTTTATAATTTTTTCACCTTTTAGGCCATATTTTCTAAAATATTGATTCAAATCGACTTCGGAAGAGTGATTTATATAATTTTACTTTTCAAATTAAGTTGCAGTTGAACCTTTTTTGAAAAAGTTATGGGTTATTAAAGATTCCAAAGAATTTCGCTTTTTAAAAAATGCCAATTTTTATAATTTTTTCACCTTTTAGGCCATTTTTTCTAAAGTATTGATTCAAATCGGCTTCGGTAAAGTGATTTATATATATTCAGATACCAGAAATGTACTTTCCAAATTAAGTTGCAGTTGAACCTTTTTTGAAAGAGTTATGGGTTATTAAAGATTCCAAAGAATTTTGCTTTTTTAAAAATGCCAATTTTTATAATTTTTTCACCTTTTAGGCCATATTTTCTAAAATATTGATTTAAGTCGACTTCGGAAGAGTGATTTATATAATTTTACTTTTCAAATTAAGTTGCAGTTGAACCTTTTTTGAAAAAGTTATGGGTTATTAAATTTTCCAAAGAATTTTGCTTTTCAAAAATGCCAATTTTTTTAAATTTTTTTACCTTATTGGCCATATTTTCTAAAATATTGATTTAAATCGACTTCGGTATAGTGATTTATATATATTCAGATGCCAGAAATGTACTTTTACAAATAAAGTTGCAATTGAACCTTTTTTGAAAGAGTTATGGGTTATTAAAGTTTCCAAAAATTTTTGCTTTTTTACAAATGCCAATTTTTATAATTTTATCACCTTTTTGGCCATATTTTCTAAAATATTGATTCAAATCGACTTCGGTAAAGTGATTTATATATATTCAGATGCCAGAAATGTATTTTTTCAAATAAAGTTGAAATTGATCATATTTTGAAAGAGTTATGGGTTATTAAAGTTTCCAAAGAATTTAGCTTTTTTAAAAACGCCAATTTTTTTAAATTTTTCACCTGTTTGGCCATATTTTCTAAAATATTGATTCGAATCGACTTCGGTAAAGTGATTTATATATATTCAGATGCCAGAAATTTACTTTCTAAATTAAGTTGCAATTGAACCTTTTTTGAAAGAGTTATGGGTTATTAAAGATTCCAAAGAATTTTGCTTTTTTAAAAATGCCAATTTTTATAATTTTATCACCTTTTAGTCCATATTTTCTAAAATGTTGATTTAAATCGACTTCGGTAGAGTGAT
The DNA here is from genome assembly GCA_018150725.1 of Drosophila quadrilineata. Taxonomy (NCBI): domain Eukaryota; kingdom Metazoa; phylum Arthropoda; class Insecta; order Diptera; family Drosophilidae; genus Drosophila; species Drosophila quadrilineata. The sequence goes on from JAECWN010000009.1 coordinate 54,693, forward strand.
TTATATATATTGAGATGCCAGAATTTTACTTTTCAAATTAAGTTGCAGTTGAACATTTTTTGAAAGAGTTATGGGTTATTAAATTTTCCAAAGAATTTTGCTTTTTAAAAATGACAATTTTTTTAATTTTTTCACCTTTTAGGCCATTTTTTCTAAAGTATTGATTCAAATCGACTTCGGTAAAGTGATTTATATATATTCAGATGCCAGAAATGTACTTTTACAAATAAAGTTGCAATTGAACATTTTTTGAAAGAGTTATGGGTTACTAAAGTTTCCAAAGAATTTAGCTTGTTTAAAAATGCCAATTTTTATAATTTTATAACCTTTTTGGCCATATTTTCTAAAATATTGATTCAAATCGACTTTGGTAAGGTGATTTATATATATTTATATGCCAGAAATGTATTTTCGAAATAAAGTTGCAATTGAACCTTTTTTTGAAAGAGTTATGGGTTATTAAAGTTTCCAAAAATTTTTGCTTTTTTAAAAATGCCAATTTTTATAATTTTATCACCTTTTTGGCCATATTTTCTAAAATATTGATTCAAATCGACTTCGGTAAAGTGATTTATATATATTCAGATGCCAGAAAAGTACTTTTAGAAATAAAGTTGCAATTGAACATTTTTTGAAAGAGTTATGGGTTATTAAAGTTTCCAAAGAATTTAGCTTGTTTAAAAATGCCAATTTTTATAATTTTTTCACCTTTTTGGCCATATTTTCTAAAATATTGATTCAAATCGACTTTGGTAAGGTGATTTATATATATTTATATGCCAGAAATGTATTTTCGAAATTAAGTTGCATTTGAACCTCTTTTGAAAGAGTTATGGGTTATAAAATTTTTCAAAGAATTTTGCTTTTTAAAAATGCCAATTTTTTTAATTTTTTCACCTTTTTGGCCATATTTTCTAAAATATTGATTCAAATCGATTTCGGTAAAGTGATTTATATATATTCAGATGCCAGAAAAGTACTTTTAGAAATAAAGTTGCAATTGAACATTTTTTGAAAGAGTTATGGGTTACTAAAGTTTCCAAAGAATTTAGCTTGTTTAAAAATGCCAATTTTTATAATTTTTTCACCTTTTTGGCCATATTTTCTAAAATATTGATTCAAATCGACTTTGGTAAGGTGATTTATATATATTGATATGCCAGAAATTTACTTTCCCAACAAAGTTGCAGTTGAACCTATTTTGAAAGAGTTATGGGTTATTAAAGTTTCCAAAGAATTTTGCTTTTTAAAAATGCAAATTTTTTTAATTTTTCACCTTTTAGGCCATATTTTTTTAAAATATTGATTCAAATCGACTTCGGTAGGGTGATTTATAAATATTCAGATGCAAGAAATTTACTTTTCAAATTAAGTTGAAATTGATCATATTTTGAAAGAGTTATGGGTTATTAAAGTTTCCAAAGAATTTAGCTTTTTTAAAAACGCCAATTTTTTTAATTTTTTCACCTGTTTGGCCATATTTTCTAAAATATTGATTCGAATCGACTTCGGTAAAGTGATTTATATATATTCAGATGCCAGAAAAGTACTTTTAGAAATAAAGTTGCAATTGAACATTTTTTGAAAGAGTTATGGGTTACTAAAGTTTCCAAAGAATTTAGCTTGTTTAAAAATGCCAATTTTTATAATTTTTTCACCTTTTTGGCCATATTTTCTAAAATATTGATTCAAATCGACTTTGGTAAGGTGATTTATATATATTTATATGCCAGAAATGTATTTTCGAAATTAAGTTGCATTTGAACCTTTTTTGAAAGAGTTATGGGTTATTAAATTTTTCAAAGAATTTTGCTTTTTAAAAATGCCAATTTTTTTAATTTTTTCACCTTTTTGGCCATATTTTCTAAAATATTGATTCAAATCGATTTCGGTAAAGTGATTTATATATATTCAGATGCCAGAAAAGTACTTTTAGAAATAAAGTTGCAATTGAACATTTTTTGAAAGAGTTACGGGTTACTAAAGTTTCCAAAGAATTAAGCTTGTTTAAAAATGCCAATTTTTATAATTTTTTCACCTTTTTGGCCATATTTTCTAAAATATTGATTCAAATCGACTTTGGTAAGGTGATTTATATATATTGATATGCCAGAAATTTACTTTCCCAACAAAGTTGCAGTTGAACCTATTTTGAAAGAGTTATGGGTTATTAAAGTTTCCAAAGAATTTTGCTTTTTTAAAAATGCAAATTTTTTTAAATTTTTCACCTTTTAGGCCATATTTTTTTAAAATATTGATTCAAATCGACTTCGGTAGGGTGATTTATATATATTCAGATGACAGAAATTTACTTTTCAAATTAAGTTGCAGTTGAACCTTTTTTGAAAGAGTTATGGGTTATTAAAGTTTCCAAAGAATTTTGCTTTTTTAAAAATGCCAATTTTTTTAATTTTTTCACCTTTTTGACCATATTTTCTAAAATATTGATTTAAATCGACTTCGGTAAAGTGATTTATATATATTCAGATGCCAGAAATGTATTTTTATAAATAAAGTTGCAATTAAACCTATTTCGAAAGAGTTATGGGTTATTAAAGTTTCCAAAGAATTTTCCTTTTTTAAAAATGCCAATTTTCATAATTTTTTCACTTTTTTGCCCATATTTTGTAAAATATTGATTCAAATCAACTTCGGTAAAGTCATTTATATATATTCAGATGCCAGAAATTTACTTTCCAAATTAAGTTGCAGTTAAACCTTTTTTGAAAGAGTTATGGGTTATTAAAGTTTCCGAAGAAATTTGCTTTTTTAAAAATGCCAATTTTTTTAATTTTTTCACCTTTTTGGCCATATTTTCTAAAATATTGATTCAAATGGACTTCGATAAAGTGATTTATATATTTTGGGATGCCAGAAATTTACTTTCCAAATTAAGTTGCAGTTGAACCTTTTTTGAAAGAGTTATGGGTTATTAAAGTTTCCAAAGAATTTTGCTTTTTTAAAAATGCAAATTTTTTTAAATTATTCACCTTTTAGGCCATTTTTTCTAAAATATTGATTCAAATCGACTTCGGTAGGGTGATTTATATATATTGAGATGCCAGAAATTTACTTTCCAAATTAAGTTGCAGTTGAACCTTTTTTGAAAGAGTTATGGGTTATTAAAGTTTCCAAAGAATTTTGCTTTTTTAAAAATGCCAATTTTCATAATTTTTTCCAAAGAATTTTGTTTTTTTAAAAATGCCAATTTTTTTAATTTTTTCACCTTTTTGGCCATATTTTCTAAAATATTGATTTAAATCGACTTCGGTAAAGTGATTTATATATATTCAGATGCCAGAAATGTATTTTTATAAAAAAAGTTGCAATTAAACCTATTTCGAAAGAGTTATGGGTTATTAAAGTTTCCAAAGAATTTTGCTTTTTTTAAAAAGTGCCAATTTTCATAATTTTTTCACCTGTTTGGCCATATTTTCTAAAATATTGATTCAAATTGACTTCGGTAAAGTTATTTATATATATTCAGATGCCCGAAATTTACTTTCCAAATTAAGTTGCAGTTAAACCTATTTTGAAAGAGTTATGGGTTATTAAAGTTTCCGAAAAAATTTGCTTTTTTAAAAATGTCAATTTTTTTAATTTTTTCACCTTTTTGGCCATATTTTCTAAAATATTGATTCAAATCGACTTCGGTAGGGTGATTTATATATATTGAGATGCCAGAAATTTACTTTTTCAAATAAAGTTGCAATTGAACCTTTTTTGAAATGTGATTTATATATATTCAGATGCCAGAAATGTACTTTTTCAAATAAAGTTGCAATTGAACCTTTTTTGAAAGAGTTATGGGTTATTAAAGTTTCCAAAAATTTTTGCTTTTTTAAAAATGCCAATATTTATAAAGTTGCATTTGACCCTATTTTGAAAGAGTTATGGGTTATTAAAGTTTCCAAAGAATTTAGCTTTTTAAAAATGCCAATTTTTATTATTTTTTCTCCTTTTAGGCCATATTTTCTAAAATATTGATTCAAATCGACTTCGGTAAAGTGATTTATATATATTCAGATGCCAGAAATGTAATTTCCAAATTAAGTTGCAGTTGAATCTTTTTTGAAAGAGTTATGGGTTATTAAATTTTCCAAAGAATTTTGCTTTCTTAAAAATGCCAATTTTTATAATATTTTCACCTTTTAGACCATATTTTCTAAAATATTGATTCAAATCGACTTCGGTAGAGTGATTTATATATATTGAGATGCCAGAATTTTACTTTTCAAATTAAGTTGCAGTTGAACTTTTTTTGAAAGAGTTATGGGTGATTAAATTTTCAAAAGAATTTAGCTTTTTTAAAAATGCCAATTTTTTTAATTTTTTTACCTTATTGGCCATATTTTTTAAAATATTAATTCAAATCGACTTCGGTAAAGTTATTTATATATATTCAGATGCCAGAAATGTACTTTTACAAATAAAGTTGCAATTGAAAATTTTTTGAAACAGTTGCAATTAAAAAATTTTTTGAAACAGTTATGGGTTATTAAAGTTTCCAAAGAATTTAGCTTTTTTAAAAATGCCAATTTTTATAATTTTTTCACCCTTTAGGCCATATTTTCTAAAATATTGATTCAAATCGACTTCGGTAAAGTGATTTATATATATTGAGATGCCAGAAATTTACTTTTCAAATTAAGTTGCAATTGAACCTTTTTTGAAAGAGTTATGGGTTATTAAAGATTCCAAAGAATTTGGCTTTTTTAAAAATGCCAATTTTTATAATTTTTTCACCTTTTAGGCCATATTTTCTAAAATATTGATTCAAATCGACTTCGGTAGAGTGATTTATATATATTGAGATGCCAAAATTTTACTTTTCAAATTAAGTTGCAGTTGAACCTTTTTCCAAAGAATTTTGCTTTTCAAAAATGCCAATTTTTTTAATTTTTTCACCTTTTTGGCCATATTTTCTAAAATATTGATTCAAATCGACTTCGGTATAGTGATTTATATATAGTCAGATGCCAGAAATGTACTTTTACAAATAAAGTTGCAATTGAACCTTTTTTGAAAGAGTTATGGGTTATTAAAGTTTCCAAAGAATTTTGCTTTTTTAAAAATGCTAATTTTTATAATTTTTTTCACCATTTAGGTCATATTTTCTAAAATATTGATTCAAATCGACTTCGGTAAAAATAATAATATATATTCAGATGCCAAAAATGTACTTTCCAAATTGAGTTGCAGTTGAACATTTTTTGAAATAGTTATGGGTTATTAAAGTTTCCAAAGAATTTAGTTTTTTAAAAAACGCCAACTTTTTTAATTTTTTCACCTGTTTGGCCATATTTTCTAAAATATTGATTTAAATCGACTTCGGTAAAATGATTTATATATATTGAGATGTAAGAAATTTACTTTGCAAATTAAGTTGCAATTGAACCTTTTTTGAAAGAGTTATGGGTTATTAAAGATTCCAAAGAATTTTGCTTTTTTAAAAATGCCAATTTTTATAATTTTTTCACCTTTTAGGCCATATTTTCTAAAATATTGATTCAAATCGACTTCGGTAGAGTGATTTATATATATTGAGATGCCAGAAATTTACTTTTCAAATTAAGTTGCAATTGAACCTTTTTTGAAAGAGTTATGGGTTATTTAAGATTCCAAAGAATTTGGCTTTTTTAAAAATGCCAATTTTTATAATTTTTTCACCTTTTAGGCCATATTTTCTAAAATATTGATTTAAATCGACTTCGGTAAAGTGAATAATATATATTCCGATGCCAGAAATGTACTTTCCAAAGTGAGTTGCAGTTGAACCTTTTCTGAAAGAGTTCTGGGTTATTAAAGTTTCCAAAGAATTTAGTTTTTTAAAAAACGCCAATTTTTTTAATTTTTTCACCTGTTTGGCCATATTTTCTAAAATATTGATTCAAATCGACTTCGGTAGAGTGATTTATATATATTGAGATGCCAGAATTTTACTTTTCAAATTAAGTTGCAGTTGAACCTTTTTCCAAAGAACTTTGCTTTTCAAAAATGCCAATTTTTTTAATTTTTTAACCTTTTTGGCCATATTTTCTAAAATATTGATTCAAATCGACTTCGGTATAGTGATTTATATATATTCAGATGCCAGAAATGTACTTTTACAAATAAAGTTGCAATTGAACATTTTTTGAAAGAGTTATGGGTTATTAAAGTTTCCAAAGATTTTTGCTTTTTTACAAATGCCAATTTTTATAATTTTATAACCTTTTTGGCCATATTATCTAAATTATTGACTCGAATCGACTTCGGTAAAGTGATTTATATATATTTAAATGCCAGAAATTTACTTTCTAAATTAAGTTGCAATTGAACCTATTTTGAAAGAGTTATGGGCTATTAAATTTTCCAAAGAATTTTGCTTTTTGATTCAAATCGACTTCGGTATAGTGATTTATATATATTGAGATGCCAGAATTTTACTTTTCAAATTAAGTTGCAGTTGAAAATTTTTTGAAAGAGTTATGGGTTATTAAATTTTCCAAAGAATTTTGCTTTTTAAAAATGCCAATTTTTTTAATTTTTTCACCTTTTAGGCCATATTTTCCAAAATATTGATTCAAATCGACTTCGGTAAAGTGATTTATATATATTCAGATTCCAAAAATGTACTTTTACAAATAAAGTTGCAATTGAACATTTTTTGAAAGAGTTATGGGTTATTAAAGTTTCCAAAGATTTTTGCTTTTTTACAAATGCCAATTTTTATAATTTTATAACCTTTTTGGCCATATTTTCAAAAATATTGATTCAAATCGACTTCGGTAAAGTGATTTATATATATTCAGATGCCAGAAATGTATTTTTATAAATAAAGTTGAAATTGATCATATTTTGAAAGAGTTATGGGTTATTAAAGTTTCCAAAGAATTTAGCTTTTTTAAAAACGCCAATTTTTTAATTTTTTCACCTGTTTGGCCATATTTTCTAAAATATTGACTCGAATCGACTTCGGTAAAATGATTTATATATATTTAGATGCCAGAAATGTACTTTGACAAATAAAGTTGCAATTGAACCTATTTTGAAAGAGTTATGGGCTATTAAATTTTCCAAAGAATTTTGCTTTTTAAAAACGCCAATTTTTTTAATTTTTTACATGTTTTGCCATATTTTCTAAAATATTGATTCAAATCGACTTCGGTAGAGTGATTTATATATATTCAGATGCCAGAATTTTACTTTTCAAATTAAGTTGCAGTTGAACATTTTTTGAAAGAGTTATGGGTTATTAAATTTTCCAAAGAATTTTGCTTTTTAAAAATGCCAATTTTTTTAATTTTTTCACCTTTTAGGCCATATTTTCCAAAATATTGATTCAAATCGACTTCGGTAAAGTGATTTATATATATTCAGATTCCAGAAATGTACTTTTACAAATAAAGTTGCAATTGAACCTTTTTTGAAAGAGTTATGGGTTATTAAAGTTTCCAAAGATTTTTGCTTTTTTACAAATGCCAATTTTTATAATTTTATAACCTTTTTGGCCATATTTTCAAAAATATTGATTCAAATCGTCTTCGGTAAAGTGATTTATATATATTCAGATGCCAGAAATGTATTTTTATAAATAAAGTTGAAATTGATCATATTTTGAAAGAGTTATGGGTTATTAAAGTTTCCAAAGAATTTAGCTTTTTTAAAAACGCCAATTTTTTTTAATTTTTCACCTGTTTGGCCATATTTTCTAAATTATTGACTCGTAACGACTTCGGTAAAGTGATTTATATATATTCAGATGCCAGAAATTTACTTTCTAAATTAAGATGCAATTGAACCTATTTTAAAAGAGTTATGGGTTATTAAATTTTCCAAAGAATTTTGCTTTTTAAAAATGCTAATTTTATTAATTTTTTCACCTTTTAGGCCATATTTTCTAAAATATTGATTCAAATCGACTTCGGTAAAGTGATTTATATATATTCAGATGCCAGAAATGTACTTTCCAAATTAAGTTGCAATTAAATCTTTTTTTAAAGAGTTATGGCTTATTAAAGATTCCAAAGAATTTTGCTTTTTTAAAAATGCCAATTTTTATAATTTTTTCGCCTTTTAGGCCATATTTTCTAAAATATTGATTCAAATCGTCTTCGGAAGAGTGATTTATATATATTGAGATGCCAGAATTTTATTTTTCAAATTAAGTTGCAGTTGAACCTTTTTTTTGAAAAAGTTATGGGTTATTAAATTTTCCAAGGAATTTTGCTTTTCAAAAATGCCAATTTTTTTTAATTTTTTACATGTTTTGCCATATTTTCTAAAATATTGATTCAAATCGACTTCGGTAAAGTGAATAATATATATTCCGATGCCAGAAATGTACTTTCCAAATTGAGTTGCAGTTGAACCTTTTCTGAAAGAGTTATGGGTTATTAAAGATTCCAAAGAATTTTGCTTTTTTAAAAATGCCAATTTGTATAATTTTTTCACCTTTTAGGCCATATTTTTTAAAATATTGACTCGAATCGACTTCGGTAAAGTGATTTATATATATTCAGATGCCAGAAATTTACTTTCTAAATTAAGTTGCAATTGAACCTTTTTTAAAAGAGTTATGGGTTATTAAAGATTCCAAAGAATTTAGCTTTTTTAAAAATGCCAATTTTTATAATTTTTTCACCTTTTAGGCCATATTTTTTTAAAATATTGATTCAAATCGACTTCGGTAGAGTGATTTATATATAGTCAGATGCCAGATATGTACTTTCCAAATTAAGTTGCAATTGAATCTTTTTTGAAAGAGTTATGGGTTATTAAAGATTCCAAAGTATTTTGCTTTTTTAAAAATGCCAATTTTTTAAATTTTTTACATGTTTTGCCATATTTTCTAAAATATTGATTCAAATCGACTTCGGTAGAGTGATTTATATATATTGAGATGCCAGAATTTTACTTTTCAAATTAAGTTACAGTTGAACATTTTTTGAAAGAGTTATGGGTTATTAAATTTTCCAAAGAATTTTGCTTTTTAAAAATGCCAATTTTTTTAATTTTTTCACCTTTTAGGCCATATTTCCAAAATATTGATTCAAATCGACTTCGGTAAAGTGATTTATATATATTCAGATGCCAGAAATGTACTTTCCAAATTAAGTTGCAGTTGAACATTTTTTGAAAGAGTTATGGGTTATTAAAGTTTCCAAAGATTTTTGCTTTTTTACAAATGCCAATTTTTATAATTTTTTCACCTTTTTGGCCATATTTTCAAAAATATTGATTCAAATCGACTTCGGTAAAGTGATTTATATATATTCAGATGCCAGAAATGTATTTTTATAAATTAAGTTAATATGGATTGTATTTTGAAAGCGTTATGAGTTATTAAAGTTTCCAAAGAATTTAGCTCTTTTAAAAACGCCAATTTTTTTAATTTTTTCACCTGTTTGGCCATATTTTCTAAAATATTGATTCAAATTGACTTCGGTAAAGTTATTTATATATATTCAGATGCCAGAAATTTACTTTCTAAATTAAGTTGCAATTGAACCTTTTTTGAAAGAGTTATGGGTTATTAAAGATTCCAAAGAATTTTGCTTTTTTAAAAATGCCAATTTTTATAATTTTTTCACCTTTTAGGCCATATTTTTTAAAATATTGATTCAAATCGACTTCGGTAGAGTGATTTATATATATTCAGATGCCAGAAATGTACTTTCCAAATTAAGTTGCAATTGAATCTTTTTTGAAAGAGCTATGGGTTATTAAAGATTCCAAAGAATTTTGCTTTTTTAAAAATGCCAATTTTTTTAATTTTTTACATGTTTTGCCATATTTTCTAAAATATTGATTCAAATCGACTTCGGTAGAGTGATTTATATATATTGAGATGACAGAATTTTACTTTTCAAATTAAGTTGCAGTTGAACATTTTTTGAAAGAGTTATGGGTTATTAAATTTTCCAAAGAATTTTGCTTTTTAAAAATGCCAATTTTTTTAATTTTTTCACCTTTTAAGCCATATTTTCCAAAATATTGATTCAAATCAACTTCGGTAAAGTGATTTATATATAATCAGATGCCAGAAATGTACTTTCCAAATTAAGTTGCAGTTGAACATTTTTTGAAAGAGTTATGGGTTATTAAAGATTCCAAAGAATTTTGCTTTTTTAAAAATGCCAATTTTTATAATTTTTTCACCTTTTAGGCCATATTTTTTAAAATATTGATTCAAATCGACTTCGGTAGAGTGATTTATATATATTGAGATGCCAGAATTTTACTTTTCAAATTAAGTTGCAGTTTAACCTTTTTCCAAAGAATTTTGCTTTTCAAAAATGCCAATTTTTATAATTTTTTCACCTTTTCGGCCATATTTTCTAAAATATTGATTCAAATCGACTTCGGTAGAGTGATTTATATATATTGAGATGCCAGAATTTTACTTTTCAAATTAAGTTGCAGTTTAACCTTTTTCCAAAGAATTTTGCTTTTTCAAAAATGCCAATTTTTTATAATTTTTCACCTTTTTGGCCATATTTTCTAAAATATTGATTCAAATCGACTTCGGTATAGTGATTTATATATTCAGATGCCAGAAATGTACTCTTACAAATAAAGTTGCAATTGAACCTTTTTTGAAAGAGTTATGGGTTATTAAAGTTTCCAAAGATTTTTGCTTTTTTAAAAATGCCAATTTTTATAATTTTTTCACCTTTTAGGCCATATTTTCTAAAATATTGATTTAAATCGACTTCGGTAAAGTGATTTATATATATTCAGATGCCAGAAATGTACTTTCCAATATAAGTTGTAATTGAACCTTTTTTGAAAGAGTTATGGGATATTAAAGATTCCAAAGAATTTTGCTTTTCAAAAATGTCAATTTTTTTAATTTTTTCATCTTTTTGGCCATTATTTCTAAAATATTGATTCAAATCGACTTCGGTATAGTGATTTATATATATTCAGATGCCAGAAATGTACTTTTACAAATAAAGTTGCAATTGAACCTTTTTTGAAAGAGTTATGGGTTATTAAAGTTTCCAAAGATTTTTGCTTTTTTCCATATGCCAATTTTTATAATTTTATCTCCTTTTTGGCCATATTTTCTAAAATAGTGATTCAAATCGACTTCGGTAAAGTGATTTATATATATTCAGATGCCAGAAATGTATTTTTATAAATAAAGTTGAAATTGATCATATTTTGAAAGAGTTATGAGTTATTAAAGTTTCCAAAGAATTTTGCTTTTTAGAATTGCCAATTTTTTTAATTTTTTCACCTTTTAGGCCATATTTTCCAAAATATTGATTCAAATTGACTTCGGTAAAGTGATTTATATATATTCAGATGCCAGAAATGTACTTTCCAAATTAAGTTGCAATTGAATATTTTTTGAAAGAGTTATGGGTTATTAAAGATTCCAAAGAATTTTGCTTTTTTAAAAATGCCAATTTTGATAATTTTTTCACCTTTTAGGCCATATTTTCTAAAATATTGATTCAAATCGACTTCGGTAGAGTGATTTATATATATTAAGATGCCAGAATTTTACTTTTCAAATTAAGTTGCAGTTGAACATTTTTTGAAAGAGTTATGGGTTATTAAATTTTGCAAAGAATTTTGCTTTTTAAAAATGCCAATTTTTTTAATTTTTTCACCTTTTAGGCCATATTTTCCAAAATATTGATTCAAATCGACTTCGGTAAAGTGATTTATATATATTCAGATGCCAGAAATGTACTTTTACAAATAAAGTTGCAATTGAACCTTTTTTGAAAGAGTTATGGGTTATTAAAGTTTCCAAAGATTTTTGCTTTTTTACAAATGCCAATTTTTATAATTTTATCACCTTTTTGGCCATATTTTCTAATATATTGATTCAAATCGACTTCGGTAAATTGATTTATATATATTCAGATGCCAGAAATTTATTTTTATAAATAAAGTTTAAATTGATCATATTTTGAAAGAGTTATGAGTTATTAAAGTTTCCAAAGAATTTAGCTTTTTTAAAAACGCCAATTTTTTTAATTTTTTCACCTGTTTGGCCATATTTTCTAAAATATTGACTCGAGTCTACTTCGGTAAAGTGATTTATATATATTCAGATGCCAGAAATGTACTTTCCAATATAAGTTGCAGTTGAACCTTTTTTGAAAGAGTTATGGGTTATTAAAGATTCCAAAGAATTTTGCTTTTTTAAAAATGCCAATTTTTATAATTTTTTCACCTTTTAGGCCATATTTTTTAAAATATTGATTCAAATCGACTTCGGTAGAGTGATTTATATATATTGAGATGCCAGAATTTTACTTTTCAAATTAAGTTGCAGTTGAACATTTTTTGAAAGAGTTATGGGTTATTAAATTTTCCAAAGAATTTTGCTTTTTAAAAATGCCAATTTTTTTAATTTTTTTACCTTTTAGGCCATATTTTCCAAAATATTGATTCAAATCGACTTCGGTAAAGTGATTTATATATATTCAGATGCCAGAAATGTACTTTCCAAATTATTTGAATTGAATCTTTTTTGAAAGAGTTATGGGTTATTAAAGATTCCAAAGAATTTTGTTTTTTTTAAAATGCCAATTTTTATAATTTTTTCACCTTTTAGGCCATATTTTCTAAAATATTGATTCAAATCGACTTCGGTAAAGTGATTTATATATATTCAGATGCCAGAAATTTACTTTCCAAATTAATTGAATTGAACCTTTTTTGAAAGAGTTATGGGTTATTAAATTTTCCAAACAATTTTTTTTTTTAAAATGCATAATTAATGGGTTATTAAAGATCCAAAGAATTTTGCTTTTTAAAATGCATTTTTAAATTTTTTCACCTTTTAGCGCCATATTTTCTAAAATATTGATTCAAATCAACTTCGGTAAAGTGATTTATATATATTGAGATGCTAGAATTTTACTTTCTAAATTAAGTTGCAGTTGAACTTTTTGAAAGAGTTATGGGTTATTAAAGATTCCAAAGAATTTTGCTTTTTAAAAATGCCAACTTTTTTAATTTTTTTACCTTTTAGGCCATATTTTTAAAATATTGATTCAAATCGACTTCGGTAGAGTGATTTATATATATTGAGATGCCAGAATTTTACTTTTCAAATTAAGTTGCAGTTGAACATTTTTTGAAAGAGTTATGGGTTATTAAATTTTCCAAAGAATTTTGCTTTTTAAAAATGCCAATTTTTTTAATTTTTTTACCTTTTAGGCCATATTTTCCAAAATATTGATTCAAATGACTTCGGTAAAGTGATTTATTAATCCAGAAATGTACTTTCAAATTAATTGAATTGAATCTTTTGAAAGAGTTATGGGTTATTAAAGATTCCAAAGAATTTTGTTTTTTAAAATGCCAATTTTTTTAATTTTTTCACCTTTTAGGCCATATTTTCCAAAATATTGATTCAAATCGACTTCGGTAAAGTGATTTATATATATTCAGATGCCAGAAATTTACTTTCTAAATTAAGTTGCAATTGAACCTTTTTTGAAAGAGTTATGGGTTATTAAATTTTCCAAACAATTTTGCTTTTTTAAAATGCATAATTAATGGGTTATTAAAGATTCCAAAGAATTTTGCTTTTTTAAAAATGCCACTTTTTATAATTTTTTCACCTTTTAGGCCATATTTTTTTAAAATATTGATTCAAATCGACTTCGGTAGAGTGATTTATATATATTGAGATGCTAGAATTTTACTTTTCAAATTAAGTTGCAGTTGAACATTTTTGAAAGAGTTATGGGTTATTAAAGTTTCCAAAGAATTTTGCTTTTTAAAAATGCCAATTTTTTTAAATTTTTTCACCTTTTTGCTATATTTTCTAAAATATTGATTCAAATCGACTTCGGTAGAGTGATTTATATATATTGAGATGCTGAAATTTACTTTTTATAAATTAAAGTTGCAGTTGAACATTTTTTGAAAGAGTTATGGGTTATTAAATTTTCCAAAGAATTTTGCTTTTTAAAAATGCCAATTTTTTTAATTTTTTCACCTTTTATGCCAGAATTTTACTTTTCAAATTAAGTTGCAGTTGAACATTTTTGAAAGAGTTATGGGTTATTAAATTTTCCAAAGAATTTTGCTTTTAAAAATGCCAATTTTTTTAATTTTTTCACCTTTTTAGGCCATATTTCCAAAATATTGATTCAAATCGACTTCGGTAAAGTGATTTATATATATTCAGATGCCAGAAATTTACTTTCTAAATTAAGTTGCAATTGAACCTTTTTTGAAAGAGTTATGGGTTATTAAATTTTCCAAACAATTTTGCTTTTTAAAAATGCATAATTAATGGGTTATTAAAGATTCCAAAGAATTTTGCTTTTTAAAAATGCCAATTTTTTTTAATTTTTTCACCTTTTAGGCCATATTTTTAAAATATTGATTCAAATCGACTTCGGTAGAGTGATTTATATATATTGAGATGCCAGAATTTTACTTTTCAAATTAAGTTGCAGTTGAACATTTTTTGAAAGAGTTATGGGTTATTAAATTTTCCAAAGAATTTTGCTTTTTAAAAATGCCAATTTTATTAATTTTTTCACCTTTTAGGCCATATTTTCCAAAATATTGATTCAAATCGACTTCGGTAAAGTGATTTATATATATTCAGATGCCAGAAATGTATTTTTATAAATAAAGTTGAAATGGATCATATTTTGAAAGAGTTATGAGTTATTAAAGTTTCCAAAGAATTTTGCTTTTTTAAAAATGCCAATTTTTTAAATTTTTTACATGTTTTGCCATATTTTCTAAAATATTGATTCAAATCGACTTCGGTAGAGTGATTTATATATATTGAGATGCCAGAATTTTACTTTTCAAATTAAGTTGCAGTTGAACATTTTTTGAAAGAGTTATGGGTTATTAAATTTTCCAAAGAATTTTGCTTTTTAAAAATGCCAATTTTTTTAATTTTTTCACCTTTTAGGCCATATTTCCAAAATATTGATTCAAATCGACTTCGGTAAAGTGATTTATATATATTCAGATGCCAGAAATGTACTTTCCAAATTAAGTTGCAGTTGAACATTTTTTGAAAGAGTTATGGGTTATTAAAGTTTCCAAAGAATTTTGCTTTTTTACAAATTCCAATTTTTATAATTTTTTCACCTTTTTGGCCATATTTTCAAAAATATTGATTCAAATCGACTTCGGTAAAGTGATTTATATATATTCAGATGCCAGAAATGTATTTTTATAAATAAAGTTAATATGGATTGTATTTTGAAAGAGTTATGAGTTATTAAAGTTTCCAAAGAATTTAGCTCTTTTAAAAACGCCAATTTTTTTTAATTTTTTCACCTGTTTGGCCATATTTTCTAAAATATTGATTCAAATTGACTTTGGTAAAGTGATTTATATATATTCAGATGCCAGAAATTTACTTTCTAAATTAAGTTGCAATTGAACCTTTTTTGAAAGAGTTATGGGTTATTAAAGATTCCAAAGAATTTTGCTTTTTTAAAAATGCCAATTTTTATAATTTTTTCAGCTTTTAGGCCATATTTTCTAAAATATTGATTCAAATCGACTTCGGTAGAGTGATTTATATATATTCAGATGCCAGAAATGTACTTTCCAAATTAAGTTGCAATTGAATCTTTTTTGAAAGAGCTATGGGTTATTAAAGATTCCAAAGAATTTTGCTTTTTTAAAAATGCCAATTTTTTTAATTTTTTACATGTTTTGCCATATTTTCTAAAATATTGATTCAAATCGACTTCGGTAGAGTGATTTATATATATTGAGATGCCAGAATTTTACTTTTCGAATTAAGTTGCAGTTTAACCTTTTTTCCAAACAATTTTGCTTTTCCAAAATGCCAATTTTTATAATTTTTTCACCTTTTCGGCCATATTTTCTAAAATATTGATACAAATCGACTTCGGTAGAGTGATTTATATATATTGAGATGCCAGAATTTTACTTTTCAAATTAAGTTGCAGTTTAACCTTTTTCCAAAGAATTTTGCTTTTCAAATATGCCAATTTTTATAATTTTTTCACCTTTTTGGCCATATTTTCTAAAATATTGATTCAAATCGACTTCGGTATAGTGATTTATATATTCAGATGCCAGAAATGTACTTTTACAAATAAAGTTGCAATTGAACCTTTTTTGAAAGAGTTATGGGTTATTAAAGTTTCCAAAGATTTTTGCTTTTTTAAAAATGCCAATTTTTATAATTTTATAACCTTTTTGGCCATATTTTCAAAAATATTGATTCAAATCGACTTCGGTAAAGTGATTTATATATTTTCAGATGCCAGAAATGTATTTTTATAAATAAAGTTGAAATTGATCATATTTTGAAAGAGTTATGGGTTATTAAAGTTTCCAAAGAATTTAGCTTTTTTAAAAACGCCAATTTTTTTAATTTTTTCACCTGTTTGGCCATATTTTCTAAAATATTGACTCGAATCGACTTCAGTAAAGTGATTTATATATATTCAGATGCCAGAAATTTACTTTCTAAATTAAGTTGCAATTGAACCTATTTTGAAAGAGTTATGGGTTATTAAATTTTCCAAAGAATTTTGCTTTTTAAAAATGCCAATTTTTTTAATTTTTTCACCTTTTAGGCCATATTTTCTAAAATATTGATTCAAATCGACTTCGGTAAAGTGATTTATATATATTCAGATGCCAGAAATGTACTTTCCAATATAAGTTGTAATTGAACCTTTTTTGAAAGAGTTATGGGTTATTAAAGATACCAAAGAATTTTGCTTTTCAAAAATGTCAATTTTTTTTAATTTTTTCATCTTTTTGGCCATATTTTCTAAAATATTGATTCAAATCGACTTCGGTAAAGTGATTTATATATATTCAGATGCCAGAAATGTACTTTTACAAATAAAGTTGTAATTGAACCTTTTTTGAAAGAGTTATGGGTTATTAAAGATACCAAAGAATTTTGCTTTTTTCCATATGCCAATTTTTATAATTTTATCACCTTTTTGGCCATATTTTCTAAAATAGTGATTCAAATCGACTTCGGTAAAGTGATTTATATATATTCAGATGCCAGAAATGTATTTTTATAAATAAAGATGAAATTGATCATATTTTGAAAGAGTTATGAGTTATTAAAGTTTCCAAAGAATTTAGCTTTTTTAAAACGCCAATTTTTTTAATAATTTTTTCACCTGTTTGGCCATATTTTCTAAAATATTGACTCGAATCGACTTCGGTAAAGTGATTTATATATATTCAGATGCCAGAAATGTACTTTTACAAATAAAGTTGCAATTAAACCTTTTTTGAAAGAGTTATGGGTTATTAAAGTTTCCAAAGATTTTTGCTTTTTTACAAATGCCAATTTTTATAATTTTATCACCTTTTGGCCATATTTTCTAATATATTGATTCAAATCGACTTCGGTAAAGTGATTTATATATATTCAGATGCCAGAAATTTATTTTTATAAATAAAGTTGAAATTGATCATATTTTGAAAGAGTTATGAGTAATTAAAGTTTCCAAAGAATTCAGCTTTTTTAAAAACGCCAATTTTTTTAATTTTTTCACCTGTTTGGCCATATTTTCTAAAATATTGACTCGAATCTACTTCGGTAATGTGATTTATATATATTGAGATGCCAGAATTTTACTTTTCAAATTAAGTTGCAGTTGAACATTTTTTGAAAGAGTTATGGGTTATTAAAGATTCCAAAGAATTTTGCTTTTTTAAAAATGCCAATTTTTATAATTTTTTCACCTCTTAGGCCATATTTTTTAAAATATTGATTCAAATTGACTTCGGTAGAGTGATTTATATATATTGAGATGCCAGAATTTTACTTTTCAAATTAAGTTGCAGTTGAACATTTTTTGAAAGAGTTATGGGTTATTAAATTTTCCAAAGAATTTTGCTTTTTAAAAATGCCAATTTTTTTAATTTTTTTACCTTTTAGGCCATATTTTCCAAAATATTGATTCAAATCGACTTCGGTAAAGTGATTTATATATATTCAGATGCCAGAAATGTACTTTCCAAATTAATTGAATTGAATCTTTTGAAAGAGTTATGGGTTATTAAAGATTCCAAAGAATTTTGTTTTTTTAAAAATGTCAATTTTTATAATTTTTCCACCTTTTAGGCCATATTTTCTAAAATATTGATTCAAATCGACTTCGGTAAAGTGATTTATATATATTCAGATGCCAGAAATTTACTTTCTAAATTAAGTTGCAATTGAACCTTTTTGAAAGAGTTATGGGTTATTAAATTTTCCAAAGAATTTTGCTTTTAAAAATGCATAATTAATGGGTTATTAAAGATTCCAAAGAATTTCGCTTTTTTAAAAATGCCAATTTTTATAATTTTTTCACCTTTTAGGCCATATTTTTTAAAATATTGATTCAAATCGACTTCGGTAGAGTGATTTATATATATTGAGATGCCAGAATTTTACTTTTCAAATTAAGTTGCAGTTGAACATTTTTTGAAAGAGTTCTGGGTTATTAAATTTTCCAAAGAATTTTGCTTTTTTAAAAATGCCAATTTTTTTTAATTTTTTTCACCTTTTAGGCCATATTTCCAAAATATTGATTCAAATCGACTTCGGTAAAGTGATTTATATATATTCAGATGCCAGAAATTTACTTTCTAAATTAAGTTGCAATTGAACCTTTTGCAATAGAGTTATGGGTTATTAAATTTTCCAAAGAATTTTGCTTTTAAAAATGCCAATTTTTTTAATTTTTTTACCTTTTAGGCCATATTTTCCAAAATATTGATTCAAATCGACTTCGGTAAAGTGATTTATATATATTCAGATGCCAGAAATGTACTTTCCAAATTATTTGAATTGAATCTTTTTTGAAAGAGTTATGGGTTATTAAAGATTCCAAAGAATTTTGTTTTTTTTAAAATGCCAATTTTTATAATTTTTTCACCTTTTAGGCCATATTTTCTAAAATATTGATTCAAATCGACTTCGGTAAAGTGATTTATATATATTCAGATGCCAGAAATTTACTTTCTAAATTAAGTTGCAATTGAACCTATTTTGAAAGAGTTATGGGTTATTAAATTTTCCAAAGAATTTTGCTTTTTAAAAATGCCAATTTTTTTAATTTTTTCACCTTTTAGGCCATATTTTCTAAAATATTGATTCAAATCGACTTCGGTAAAGTGATTTATATATATTCAGATGCCAGAAATGTACTTTCCAAATATAAGTTGTAATTGAACCTTTTTGAAAGAGTTATGGGTTATTAAAGATTCCAAAGAATTTTGCCTTTTTTAAAATGCCAATTTTTATCATTTTTTCACCTTTTAGGCCATATTTTCTAAAATATTGATTCAAATCGACTTCGGTAGAGTGATTTATATATATTGAGATGCCAGAATTTTACTTTTCAAATTAAGTTGCAGTTTAACCTTTTTCCAAAGAATTTTGCTTTTTAAAAATGCCAATTTTTATAATTTTTTCACCTTTTCGGCCATATTTTCTAAAATATTGATACAAATCGACTTCGGTAGAGTGATTTATACATATTGAGATGCCAGAAATTTTACTTTTCAAATTAAGTTGCAGTTTAACCTTTTTCCAAAGAATTTTGCTTTTCAAAAATGCCAATTTTTATAATTTTTTTCACCTTTTCGGCCATATTTTCTAAAATATTGATACAAATCGACTTCGGTAGAGTGATTTATACATATTGAGATGCCAGAAATTTTCTTTTCAAATTAAGTTGCAGTTTGAAAGACTTTTTCCAAAGAATTTTGCTTTTCAAAAATGCCAATTTTTATAATTTTTTTCACCTTTTTGGCCATATTTTCTAAAATATTGATTCAAATCGACTTCGGTATAGTGATTTTTATATATTCAGATGCCAGAAATGTACTTTTACAAATAAAGTTGCAATTGAACCTTTTTTGAAAGAGTTATGGGTTATTAAAGTTTCCAAAGAATTTTGCTTTTTAAAAATGCCAATTTTTATAATTTTATAACCTTTTTGGCCATATTTTCAAAAATATTGATTCAAATCGACTTCGGTAAAGTGATATATATATATTCAGATGCCAGAAATGTATTTTTTATAAATAAAGTTGAAATTGATCATTATTTTGAAAGAGTTATGGGTTATTAAAGTTTCCAAAGAATTTAGCTTTTTTAAAAACGCCAATTTTTTTAATTTTTTCACCTGTTTGGCCATATTTTCTAAAATATTGACTCGAATCGACTTCGGTAAAGTGATTTATATATATTCAGATGCCAGAAATGTACTTTTACAAATAAAGTTGCAATTAAACCTTTTTTGAAAGAGTTATGGGTTATTAAAGTTTCCAAAGATTTTTGCTTTTTTACAAATGCCAATTTTTATAATTTTATCACCTTTTTGGCCATATTTTCTAATATATTGATTCAAATCGACTTCGGTAAAGTGATTTATATATATTCAGATGCCAGAAATTTATTTTTATAAATAAAGTTGAAATTGATCATATTTTGAAAGAGTTATGAGTTATTAAAGTTTCCAAAGAATTCAGCTTTTTAAAAACGCCAATTTTTTTATTTTTTCACCTGTTTGGCCATATTTTCTAAAATATTGACTCGAATCTACTTCGGTAATGTGATTTATATATATTGAGATGCCAGAATTTTACTTTTCAAATTAAGTTGCAGTTGAACATTTTTTGAAAGAGTTATGGGTTATTAAAGATTCCAAAGAATTTTGCTTTTTTAAAAATGCCAATTTTTATAATTTTTTCACCTCTTAGGCCATATTTTTTAAAATATTGATTCAAATCGACTTCGGTAGAGTGATTTATATATATTGAGATGCCAGAATTTTACTTTTCAAATTAAGTTGCAGTTGAACATTTTTTGAAAGAGTTATGGGTTATTAAATTTTCCAAAGAATTTTGCTTTTTAAAAATGCCAATTTTTTTAATTTTTTTACCTTTTAGGCCATATTTTCCAAAATATTGATTCAAATCGACTTCGGTAAAGTGATTTATATATATTCAGATGCCAGAAATGTACTTTCCAAATTAATTGAATTGAATCTTTTTTGAAAGAGTTATGGGTTATTAAAGATTTCAAAGAATTTTGTTTTTTTAAAAATGTCAATTTTTATAATTTTTCCACCTTTTAGGCCATATTTTCTAAAAATTGATTCAAATCGACTTCGGTAAAGTGATTTATATATATTCAGATGCCAGAAATTTACTTTCTAAATTAAGTTGCAATTGAACCTTTTTTGAAAGAGTTATGGGTTATTAAATTTTCCAAAGAATTTTGCTTTTTAAAAATGCATAATTAATGGGTTATTAAAGATTCCAAAGAATTTCGCTTTTTTAAAAATGCCAATTTTTATAATTTTTTCACCTTTTAGGCCATATTTTTTAAAATATTGATTCAAATCGACTTCGGTAGAGTGATTTATATATATTGAGATGCCAGAATTTTACTTTTCAAATTAAGTTGCAGTTGAACATTTTTTGAAAGAGTTCTGGGTTATTAAATTTTCCAAAGAATTTTGCTTTTTAAAAATGCCAATTTTTTTAATTTTTTCACCTTTTAGGCCATATTTCCAAAATATTGATTCAAATCGACTTCGGTAAAGTGATTTATATATATTCAGATGCCAGAAATTTACTTTCTAAATTAAGTTGCAATTGATTGCAATTAAGTTATGGGTTATTAAATTTTCCAAAGAATTTTGCTTTTTAAAAATGCCAATTTTTTTAATTTTTTTACCTTTTAGGCCATATTTTCCAAAATATTGATTCAAATCGACTTCGGTAAAGTGATTTATATATATTCAGATGCCAGAAATGTACTTTCAAATTATTTGAATTGAATCTTTTTGAAAAGAGTTATGGGTTATTAAAGATTCCAAAGAATTTTGTTTTTTTAAAAATGCCAATTTTTATAATTTTTCCACCTTTTAGGCCATATTTTCTAAAATATTGATTCAAATCGACTTCGGTAAAGTGATTTATATATATTCAGATGCCAGAAATTTACTTTCTAAATTAAGTTGCAATTGAACCTATTTTGAAAGAGTTATGGGTTATTAAATTTTCCAAAGAATTTTGCTTTTTAAAAATGCCAATTTTTTTAATTTTTTCACCTTTTAGGCCATATTTTCTAAAATATTGATTCAAATCGACTTCGGTAAAGTGATTTATATATATTCAGATGCCAGAAATGTACTTTCCAATATAAGTTGTAATTGAACCTTTTTTGAAAGAGTTATGGGTTATTAAAGATTCCAAAGAATTTTGCTTTTTTAAAAATGCCAATTTTTATAATTTTTTCACCTTTTAGGCCATATTTTCTAAAATATTGATTCAAATCGACTTCGGTAGAGTGATTTATATATATTGAGATGCCAGAATTTTACTTTTCAAATTAAGTTGCAGTTTAACCTTTTTCCAAAGAATTTTGCTTTTCAAAAATGCCAATTTTTATAATTTTTTCACCTTTTCGGCCATATTTTCTAAAATATTGATACAAATCGACTTCGGTAGAGTGATTTATACATATTGAGATGCCAGAATTTTACTTTTCAAATTAAGTTGCAGTTTAACCTTTTTCCAAAGAATTTTGCTTTTCAAAAATGCCAATTTTTATAATTTTTTCACCTTTTCGGCCATATTTTCTAAAATATTGATACAAATCGACTTCGGTAGAGTGATTTATACATATTGAGATGCCAGAATTTTTCCTTTTCAAATTAAGTTGCAGTTTAACCTTTTTCCAAAGAATTTTGCTTTTCAAAAATGCCAATTTTTATAATTTTTTCACCTTTTTGGCCATATTTTCTAAAATATTGATTCAAATCGACTTCGGTATAGTGATTTATATATTCAGATGCCAGAAATGTACTTTTACAAATAAAGTTGCAATTGAACCTTTTTTGAAAGAGTTATGGGTTATTAAAGTTTCCAAAGATTTTTGCTTTTTTAAAAATGCCAATTTTTATAATTTTATAACCTTTTTGGCCATATTTTCAAAAATATTGATTCAAATCGACTTCGGTAAAGTGATTTATATATTTTCAGATGCCAGAAATGTATTTTTATAAATAAAGTTGAAATTGATCATATTTTGAAAGAGTTATGGGTTATTAAAGTTTCCAAAGAATTTAGCTTTTTAAAAACGCCAATTTTTTAATTTTTCACCTGTTTCGCAATATTTTCTAAAATATTGACTCGAATCGACTTCGGTAAAGTGATTTATATATATTCAGATGCCAGAAATTTACTTTCTAAATTAAGTTGCAATTGAACCTATTTTGAAAGAGTTATGGGTTATTAAATTTTCCAAAGAATTTTGCTTTTTAAAAATGCCAATTTTTTTAATTTTTTCACCTTTTAGGGCATATTTTCTAAAATATTGATTCAAATCGACTTCGGTAAAGTGATTTATATATATTCAGATGCCAGAAATGTACTTTCCAATATAAGTTGTAATTAAACCTTTTTTGAAAGAGTTATGGGTTATTAAAGATTCCAAAGAATTTTGCTTTTCAAAATGTCAATTTTTTTAATTTTTTCATCTTTTGGCCATATATTTTCTAAAATATTGATTCAAATCGACTTCGGTATAGTGATTTATATATATTCAGATGCCAGAAATGTACTTTTACAAATAAAGTTGCAATTGAACCTTTTTTGAAAGAGTTATGGGTTATTAAAGTTTCCAAAGATTTTTGCTTTTTTCCATATGCCAATTTTTATAATTTTATCACCTTTTTGGCCATATTTTCTAAAATAGTGATTCAAATCGACTTCGGTAAAGTGATTTATATATATTCAGATGCCAGAAATGTATTTTTATAAATAAAGTTGAAATTGATCATATTTTGAAAGAGTTATGAGTTATTAAAGTTTCCAAAGAATTTAGCTTTTTTAAAAACGCCAATTTTTTTAATTTTTTCACCTGTTTGGCCATATTTTCTAAAATATTGACTCGAATGGACTTCGGTAAAGTGATTTATATATATTCAGATGCTAGAAATGTACTTTTACAAATAAAGTTGCAATTGAACCTTTTTTGAAAGAGTTATGGGTTATTAAAGTTTCCAAAGATTTTTGCTTTTTTAACAAATGCCAATTTTTATAATTTTATCACCTTTTTGGCCATATTTTCTAATATATTGATTCAAATCGACTTCGGTAAAGTGATTTATATATATTCAGATGCCAGAAAATTATTTTTATAAATAAAGTTGAAATTGATCATATTTTGAAAGAGTTATGAGTTATTAAAGTTTCCAAAGAATTTAGCTTTTTTAAAAACGCCAATTTTTTTAATTTTTTCACCTGTTTGGCCATATTTTCTAAAATATTGACTCGAATCTACTTCGGTAATGTGATTTATATATATTGAGATGCCAGAATTTTACTTTTCAAATTAAGTTGCAGTTGAACATTTTTTGAAAGAGTTATGGGTTATTAAATTTTCCAAAGAATTTTGCTTTTTAAAAATGCCAATTTTTTTAATTTTTTTACCTTTTAGGCCATATTTTCCAAAATATTGATTCAAATCGACTTCGGTAAAGTGATTTATATATATTCAGATGCCAGAAATGTACTTTCCAAATTAATTGAATTGAATCTTTTTTGAAAGAGTTATGGGTTATTAAAGATTCCAAAGAATTTTGTTTTTTTAAAAATGCCAATTTTTATAATTTTTCCACCTTTTAGGCCATATTTTCTAAAATATTGATTCAAATCGACTTCGGTAAAGTGATTTATATATATTCAGATGCCAGAAATTTACTTTCTAAATTAAGTTGCAATTGAACCTTTTTTGAAAGAGTTATGGGTTATTAAATTTTCCAAAGAATTTTGCTTTTTAAAAATGCCAATTTTTTTAATTTTTTTACCTTTTAGGCCATATTTTCCAAAATATTGATTCAAATCGACTTCGGTAAAGTGATTTATATATATTCAGATGCCAAAAATGTACTTTCCAAACTAAAATGCAATTGAATCTTTTTTGAAAGAGTTATGGGTTATTAAAGATTTCAAAGAATTTTGCTTTTTTAAAAATGCCAATTTTTATAATTTTTTTCACCTTTTAGGCCATATTTTCTAAAATATTGATTCAAATCGACTTCGGTAGGGTGATTTATATATACTGAGATGCCAGAATTTTACTATTCAAATTAAGTTGCAGTTGAACATTTTTTGAAAGAGTTATGGGTTATTAAATTTTCCATAGAATTTTGCTTTTCAAAATGCCAATTTTTTAATGTTTTCACCTTTTTGGCCATATTTTCTAAAAATATTGATTCAAATCGACTTCGGTAAAATGATTTATATATATTCAGATGCCAGAAATGTATTTGTATAAATAAAGTTGCATTTGACCCTATTTTAAAAGAGTTATGGGTTATTAAAGTTTCCAAAGAACTTAGCTTTTTTTGAAATGCCAATAATTTTATAATTTTTTCACCTTTTAGGCCATATTTTCTAAAATATTGATTCAAATCGACTTTGGTAAGGTGATTTATATATATTGATATGCCAGAATTTTACTTTTCAAATTAAGTTTCAGTTGAACTTTTTTGAAAGAGTTATGGGTTATTAAAGTTTCCAAAGAATTTTGCTTTTAAAAATGCCAATGTTTTTAATTTTTTCACCTTTTGGCCATATTTTCTAAAATATTGATTTACATCGACTTCGGTAAAGTGATTTATATATATTCAGATGCCAGAAATGTATTTTTATAAATAAAGTTGCAATTGAACCTATTTCGAAAGAGTTATGGGTTATTAAAGTTTCCAAAAATTTTGTTTTTTTAAAATGCCAATTTTCATAATTTTTTTCTTTTTGGCCATATTTTCTAAAATATTGATTCAAATCGACTTCGGTAAAGTGATTTATATATATTGAGATGCCAGAAATTTACTTTCCAAATTAAGTTGCGGTTAAACCTTTTTTTGAAAGAGTTATGGGTTATTAAAGTTTCCGAAGAAATTTGCTTTTTTAAAAATGCCAATTTTTTTAACTTTTCACATTTTTGGCCATATTTTCTAAAATATTGATTTAAATCGACTTCGGTAAAGTGATTTATATATATTGGGATGCCAGAAATTTACTTTCCAAATTAAGTTGCAGTTTAACCTTTTTAAAAGAGTTATGGGTTATTAATGTTTTTAAAGAATTTTGCTTTTTTAAAAATGCAAACTTTTTTAATTTTTTCACCTTTTTGGCCATATTTTCTAAAATATTGTTGTTTTAAAAATTTTCACCTTTTAGGCCATATTTTCCAAAATATTGATTCAAATCGACTTCGATAAAGTGATTTATATATATTCAGATGCCAGAAATGAACTTTCCAAATCAAGCTGCAATTCAATCTTTTTGGAAAAAGTTATAGGTTATTAAAGATTCCAAAGAATTTTGCTTTTTTAAAAATGCCAATTTTTATAATTTTTTCACCTTTTAGGCCATATTTTCTAAAATATTGATTCAATCGACTGAAAGAGTTATGGGTTATTAAAGTTTCCGAAGAAATTTGCTTTTTTAAAAATGCCAATTTTTTTTAATTTTTCACCTTTTTGGCCATATTTTCTAAAATATTGATTTAAATCGACTTCGGTAAAGTGATTTATATATATTGGGATGCCAGAAATTTACTTTCCAAATTAAGTTGCAGTTGAACCTTTTTTAAAAGAGTTATGGGTTATTAATGTTTTTAAAGAATTTTGCTTTTTTAAAAATGCCAACTTTTTTAATTTGTTCACCTTTTTGGCCATATTTTCTAAAATATTGCTGTTTTAAAAATGCCAATTTTTATAATTTTTTCACCTTTTTGACCATATTTTCTAAAATATTGATTCAAATCGACTTCGGTTAAGTAATTTATATATATTGAGATGCCAGAAATTTACTTTCCAAATTAAGTTGCAATTGAACCTATTTTGAAAGAGTTATGGGTTATTAAAGATTCCATAGAATTTTGCTTTTTTAAAAATGCCAATTTTTTTAATTTTATCACCTTTTTGGCCATATTTTCAAAAATATTGATTCAAAACGACTTCGGTTAAGTAATTTATATATATTGAGATGCCAGAAATTTACTTTCCAAATTAAGTTGCAATTGAACCTTTTTGAAAGAGTTATGGGTTATTAAAGTTTCCAAAGAATTTTGCTATTTTAAAAATGCCAATTTTTTTAATTTTTTCACCTTTTAGGCAATATTTTCTAAAATATTGATTCAAATCGACTTCGGTAAAGTGATTTATATATATTCAGATGCCAGAAATGTACTGTTCAAAATAAAGTTGCAATTGAACCTTTTTTAAAAGAGTTATGGGTTACTAAAGTTTCCAAAGAATTTTGCATTTTTAAATATGCCAATTTTTTTAATTTTCTCACCTTTTTGGCCATATTTTCTAAAATATTGCTTTTTTAAAAATGCCAATTTTTATAATTTTTTCATCTTTTAGGCCATATTTTCTAAAATATTGATTCAAATCGACTTCGGTAGAGTGATTTATATATATTGAGATGCCAGAAATTTACTTTACAAATTAAGTTGCAGTTGAACCTTTTTTGAAAGGGTTATGGGTTATTAAAGTTTCCAAAGAATTTTGCTTTTTTAAAAATGCCAATTTTTATAATTTTTTCACCTTTTGGGCCATATTTTCTAAGATATCGATTCAAATCGATTTCGGTAGAGTGATTTATATATATTGAGATGCCAGAAATTTACTTTCCCAAATAAGTTGGAGTTGAACCTTTTTTGAAAGAGTTATGGGTTATTAAATTTTCCAAAGAATTTTGCTTTTCAAAAATGCCAATTTTTTTAATGTTTTCACCTTTTTGGCCATATTTTCTAAAATTGATTCAAATCGACTTCGGTAAAATGATTTATATATATTCAGATGCCAGAAATGTATTTTTATAAATAAAGTTGCATTTGACCCTATTTTAAAAGAGTTATGGGTTATTAAAGTTTCCAAAGAACTTAGCTTTTTTTAAAATGCCAATTTTTATAATTTTTTCACCTTTTTAGGCCATATTTTCTAAAATATTGATTCAAATCGACTTCGGTAAAGTGATTTATATATATTTATATACCAGAAATGTTCTTTCCAAATTAAGTTGCAGTTGAACCTTTTTTGAAAGAGTTATGTGTTATTAAATTTTCCAAAGAATTTAGCTTTTTAAAAATGCCAATTTTTTTAATTTTTTCACCTTTTTGGCCATATTTTCTAAAATATTGATTCAAATCGATTTCGGTAAAGTGATTTATATATATTCAGATGCCAGAAATGTATTTTTATAAAAAAAGTTGCATTTGACCCTATTTTGAAAGAGTTATGGGTTATTAAAGTTTCCAAAGAATTTTGCTTGTTTAAAAATGCCATTTTTTTTTTAAATTTTTTCACCTTTTTGGCCATATTTTCTAAAATATTGATTCAAATCGACTTTGGTAAGGTGATTTATATATATTGATATGCCAGAATTTTACTTTTCAAATTAAGTTGCAGTTGAACATTTTTCGAAAGAGTTATGAGTTATTAAATTTTCCAAAGAATTTTGCTTTTTAAAAATGCCAATTTTTTTAAATTTTTCACCTTTTAGGCCATATTTTCTAAAATATTGATTTAAATCGACTTCGGTAAAGTGATTTACATATAATCATACGCCAGAAATGTACTTTTAAAAATAAAGTTGCAATTGAACATATTTCGAAAGAGTTATGGGTTATTAAAGTTTCCAAAGAATTTTGCTTTTTAAAAAATGCCAATTTTCATAATTTTTTCACTTTTTTGGCCATATTTTCTAAAATATTGATTCAAATCGACTTCGGTAAAGTGATTTATATATATTGAGATGCCAGAAATTTACTTTCCAAATTAAGTTGCAGCTGAACCTTTTTTGAAAGAGTTATGGGTTATTAAAGTTTCCAAAGAATTTTGCTTTTTTAAAAATGCCAATGTTTTGAATTTTTTCACCTTTTTGGCCATATTTTCTAAAATATTGATTTAAATCGACTTCGGTAAAGTGATTTATATATATTCAGATGCCAGAAATGTATTTTTATAAATATAGTTTCAATTGAACCTATTTCGAAAGAGTTATGGGTTATTAAAGTTTCCAAAGAATTTTGCTTTTTAAAAAATGCCAATTTTTTTAATTTTTTCACCTTTTTGGCCATATTTTCTAAAATATTGATTCAAATCTACTTCGGTAAAGTGATTTATATATATTCAGATGCCCGAAATGTACTTTTAAAAATAAAGTTGCAATTGAACCTATTTTGAAAGAGTTATGGGTTATTAAAGTTTCCAAAGAACTTTGCTATTTTAAAAATGCCAATTTTTTTTAATTTTTTCACCTTTTAGGCAATATTTTCTAAAATATTGATTCAAATCGACTTCGGTAAAGTGATTTACATATATTCAGATGCCAGAAATGTACTTTTATAAATATAGTTTCAATTGAACCTATTTCGAAAGAGTTATCGGTTATTAAAGTTTCCAAAGAATTTTGCTTTTTAAAAATGCCAATTTTTTGAATTTTTTCACCTTTTGGCCATATTTTCTAAAATATTGATTCAAATCGACTTCGGTAAAGTGATTTATATATATTTATATGCTAGAAATGTACTTTCCAAATTAAGTTGCAGTTGAACATTTTTTGAAAGAGTTATGGGTTATTAAATTTTCCAAAGAATTTTGCTTTTCAAAAATGCCAATTTTTTTAATGTTTTCACCTTTTTGGCCATATTTTCTAAAATATTGATTCAAATCGATTTCGGTAAAGTGATTTATATATATTCAGATGCCAGAAATGTATTTTTATAAAAAAATGTTGCATTTGACCCTATTTTGAAAGAGTTATGGGTTATTAAAGTTTCCAAAGAATTTTGCTTGTTTAAAAATGCCAATTTTTTTTAAATTTTTTCACCTTTTTGGCCATATTTTCTAAAATTTTGCTTTTTTAAAAATGCCAATTTTCATAATTTTTTCACTTTTTTGGCCATATTTTCTAAAATATTGATTCAAATCGACTTCGGTAAAGTGATTTATATATATTGAGATGCCAGAAATGTACTTTCCAAATTAAGTTGCAGTTGAACCTTTTTTGAAAGAGTTATGGGTTATTAAATTTTCCAAAGAATTTTGCTTTTCAAAAATGCCAATTTTTTTTATGTTTTCACCTTTTTGGCCATATTTTCTAAAATTGATTCAAATCGACTTCGGTAAAATGATTTTTATATATTCAGATGCCAGAAATGTATTTTTATAAAAAAAAGTTGCATTTGACCCTATTTTAAAAGAGTTATGGGTTATTAAAGTTTCCAAAGAACTTAGCTTTTTTTAAAATGCCAATTTTTATAATTTTTTCACCTTTTAGGCCATATTTTCTAAAATATTGATTCAAATCGACTTCGGTAAAGTGATTTATATATATTTATATACCAGAAATGTTCTTTCCAAATTAAGTTGCAGTTGAACCTTTTTTGAAAGAGTTATGTGTTATTAAATTTTCCAAAGAATTTTGCTTTTTAAAAATGCCAATTTTTTTAATTTTTTCACCTTTTTGGCCATATTTTCTAAAATATTGATTCAAATCGATTTCGGTAAAGTGATTTATATATATTCAGATGCCAGAAATGTATTTTTATAAAAAAAGTTGCATTTGACCCTATTTTGAAAGAGTTATGGGTTATTAAAGTTTCCAAAGAATTTTGCTTGTTTAAAAATGCCAATTTTTTTAAATTTTTTCACCTTTTTGGCCATATTTTCTAAAATATTGATTCAAATCGACTTTGGTAAGGTGATTTATATATATTGATATGCCAGAATTTTACTTTTCAAATTAAGTTGCAGTTGAACATTTTTCGAAAGAGTTATGAGTAATTAAATTTTCCAAAGAATTTTGCTTTTTAAAAATGCCAATTTTTTTAAATTTTTCACCTTTTAGGCCATATTTTCTAAAATATTGATTTAAATCGACTTCGGTAAAGTGATTTATATATATTGAGATGCCAGAAATTTACTTTCCAAATTAAGTTGCAGTTGAACCTTTTTTGAAAGAGTTATGGGTTATTAAAGTTTCCAAAGAATTT
Source organism: Drosophila quadrilineata (assembly GCA_018150725.1). Taxonomy (NCBI): domain Eukaryota; kingdom Metazoa; phylum Arthropoda; class Insecta; order Diptera; family Drosophilidae; genus Drosophila; species Drosophila quadrilineata. The sequence continues at coordinate 85,720 of JAECWN010000009.1, forward strand.
TGCTTTTTTAAAAATGCCAATGTTTTTAATTTTTTCACCTTTTTGGCCATATTTTCTAAAATATTGATTTAAATGGACTTCGGTAAAGTGATTTATATATATTCAGATGCCAGAAATGTATTTTTATAAATATAGTTTCAATTGAACCTATTTCGAAAGAGTTATGGGTTATTAAAGTTTTCAAAGAATTTTGCTTTTTAAAAAATGCCAATATTTTTAATTTTTTCACCTTTTTGGCCATATTTTCTAAAATATTGATTCAAATCTACTTCGGTAAAGTGATTTATATATATTCAGATGCCCGAAATGTACTTTTAAAAATAAAGTTGCAATTGCTATTTTAAAAATGCCAATTTTTTTTTTAATTTTTCACCTTTTAGGCAATATTTTCTAAAATATTGATTCAAATCGACTTCGGTAAAGTGATTTACATATATTCAGATGCCAGAAATGTACTTTTAAAAATAAAGTTGCAATTGAACCTTTTTTGAAAGAGTTATGGGTTATTAAATTTTCCAAAGAAATTTGCTTTTTTAAAAATGCCAATGTTTTTAATGTTTTCACCTTTTTGGCCATATTTTCTAAAATATTGATTCAAATCGACTTCGGTAAAGTGATTTATATATATTGAGATGCCAGAAATGTACTTTCCAAATTAAGTTGCAGTTGAACCTTTTTTGAAAGAGTTATGGGTTATTAAAGTTTCCAAAGAATTTTGCTTTTTTAAAAATGCCAATGTTTTTAATTTTTTCACCTTTTTGGCCATATTTTCTAAAATATTGATTTAAATCGACTTCGGTAAAGTGATTTATATATATTCAGATGCCAGAAATGTATTTTTATAAATATAGTTTCAATTGAACCTATTTCGAAAGAGTTATCGGTTATTAAAGTTTCCAAAGAATTTTGCTTTTTAAAAAATGCCAATTTTTTTAATTTTTTCACCTTTTTGGCCATATTTTCTAAAATATTGATTCAAATCGACTTCGGTAAAGTGATTTATATATATTTATATGCTAGAAATGTACTTTCCAAATTAAGTTGCAATTGAACATTTTTTGAAAGAGTTATGGGTTATTAAATTTTCCAAAGAATTTTGCTTTTCAAAAATGCCAATTTTTTTAATGTTTTCACCTTTTTGGCCATATTTTCTAAAATATTGATTCAAATCGATTTCGGTAAAGTGATTTATATATATTCAGATGCCAGAAATGTATTTTTATAAAAAAAAGTTGCATTTGTCCCTATTTTGAAAGAGTTATGGGTTATTAAAGTTTCCAAAGAATTTTGCTTGTTTAAAAATGCCAATTTTTTTAAATTTTTTCACCTTTTTGGCCATATTTTCTAAAATTTTGCTTTTTTAAAATGCCAATTTTCATAATTTTTTCACTTTTTTGGCCATATTTTCTAAAATATTGATTCAAATCGACTTCGGTAAAGTGATTTATATATATTGAGATGCCAGAAATGTACTTTCCAAATTAAGTTGCAGTTGAACCTTTTTTGAAAGAGTTATGGGTTATTAAATTTTCCAAAGAATTTTGCTTTTCAAAAATGCCAATTTTTTTAATGTTTTCACCTTTTTGGCCATATTTTCTAAAATTGATTCAAATCGACTTCGGTAAAATGATTTATATATATTCAGATGCCAGAAATGTATTTCTATAAATAAAGTTGCATTTGACCCTATTTTGAAAGAGTTATGGGTTATTAAAGTTTTCAAAGAACTTAGCTTTTTTTAAAATGCCAATTTTTATAATTTTTTCACCTTTTAGGCCATATTTTCTAAAATATTGATTCAAATCGACTTCGGTAAAGTGATTTATATATATTTATATACCAGAAATGTTCTTTCCAAATTAAGTTGCAGTTGAACCTTTTTTGAAAGAGTTATGTGTTATTAAATTTTCCAAAGAATTTTGCTTTTTAAAAATGCCAATTTTTTTAATTTTTTCACCTTTTGGCCATATTTTCTAAAATATTGATTCAAATCGATTTCGGTAAAGTGATTTATATATCAGATGCCAGAAATGTATTTTTATAAAAAAAGTTGCATTTGACCCTATTTTGAAAGAGTTATGGGTTATTAAAGTTTCCAAAGAATTTTGCTTGTTTAAAAATGCCAATTTTTTTTAAATTTTTTCACCTTTTTGGCCATATTTTCTAAAATATTGATTCAAATCGACTTTGGTAAGGTGATTTATATATATTCAGATGCCAGAAATGTACTTTTAAAAATAAAGTTGCAATTGAACATATTTCGAAAGAGTTATGGGTTATTAAAGTTTCCAAAGAATTTTGCTTTTTTAAAAATGCCAATGTTTTTAAATTTTTCACCTTTTAGGCCATATTTTCTAAAATATTGATTCAAATCGATTTCGGTAAAGTGATTTATATATCAGATGCCAGAAATGTATTTTTATAAAAAAAGTTGCATTTGACCCTATTTTGAAAGAGTTATGGGTTATTAAAGTTTCCAAAGAATTTTGCTTTTTTAAAAATGCCAATGTTTTTAATTTTTTCACCTTTTTGGCCATATTTTCTAAAATATTGATTTAAATGGACTTCGGTAAAGTGATTTATATATATTCAGATGCCAGAAATGTATTTTTATAAATATAGTTTCAATTGAACCTATTTCGAAAGAGTTATGGGTTATTAAAGTTTCCAAAGAATTTTGCTTTTTAAAAAATGCCAATATTTTTAATTTTTTTCACCTTTTGGCCATATTTTCTAAAATATTGATTCAAATCTACTTCGGTAAAGTGATTTATATATATTCAGATGCCCGAAATGTACTTTTAAAAATAAAGTTGCAATTGAACCTATTTTGAAAGAGTTATGGGTTATTAAAGTTTCCAAAGAACTTTGCTATTTTTAAAATTCCAATTTTTTTTTAATTTTTCACCTTTTAGGCAATATTTTCTAAAATATTGATTCAAATCGACTTCGGTAAAGTGATTTACATATATTCAGATGCCAGAAATGTACTTTTAAAAATAAAGTTGCAATTGAACCTTTTTGAAAGAGTTATGGGTTATTAAAATTTTCCAAAGAATTTTGCTTTTTAAAAATGCCAATGTTTTTAATTTTTTCACCTTTTTGGTCATATTTTCTAAAATATTGATTCAAATTGACTTCCGTAAAGTGATTTATATATATTCAGATGCCAGAAATGTATTTTTATAAAAAAAAGTTGCATTTGTCCCTATTTTGAAAGAGTTATGGGTTATTAAAGTTTCCAAAGAATTTTGCTTGTTTAAAAATGCCAATTTTTTTTAAATTTTTTCACCTTTTTGGCCATATTTTCTAAAATTTTGCTTTTTTAAAAATGCCAATTTTCATAATTTTTTCACTTTTTTGGCCATATTTTCTAAAATATTGATTCAAATCGACTTCGGTAAAGTGAAAGAGTTATGGGTTATTAAAGTTTCCAAAGAATTTTGCTTGTTTAAAAATGCCAATTTTTTTTAAATTTTTTCACCTTTTTGGCCATATTTTCTAAAATATTGATTCAAATCGACTTTGGTAAGGTGATTTATATATATTGATATGCCAGAATTTTACTTTTCAAATTAAGTTGCAGTTGAACATTTTTCGAAAGAGTTATGAGTTATTAAATTTTCCAAAGAATTTTGCTTTTTTAAAAATGCCAATTTTTTTAATTTTTTCACCTTTTTGGCCATATTTTATAAAATATTGATTTAAATGGACTTCGGTAAAGTGATTTATATATATTCAGATGCCAGAAATGTATTTTTATAAATATAGTTTCAATTGAACCTATTTCGAAAGAGTTATGGGTTATTAAAGTTTCCAAAGAATTTTGCTTTTTAAAAAATGCCAATATTTTTAATTTTTTCACCTTTTTGGCCATATTTTCTAAAATATTGATTCAAATCTACTTCGGTAAAGTGATTTATATATATTCAGATGCCCGAAATGTACTTTTAAAAATAAAGTTGCAATTGAACCTTTTTTGAAAGAGTTATGGGTTATTAAATTTTCCAAAGAATTTTGCTTTTTTAAAAATGCCAATGTTTTTAATTTTTTCACCTTTTTGGCCATATTTTCTAAAATATTGATTCAAATCGACTTCCGTAAAGTGATTTATATATATTGAGATGCCAGAAATGTACTTTCCAAATTAAGTTGCAGTTGAACCTTTTTTGAAAGAGTTATGGGTTATTAAAGTTTCCAAAGAATTTTGCTTTTTTAAAAATGCCAATGTTTTTAATTTTTTCACCTTTTTGGCCATATTTTCTAAAATATTGATTCAAATCGACTTCGGTAAAGTGATTTATATATATTCAGATGCCAGAAATGTATTTTTATAAATAAAGTTGCAATTGAACCTATTTCGAAAGAGTTATGGGTTATTAAAGTATCCAAAGAATTTTGCTTTTTAAAAAATGCCAATTTTTTTAATTTTTTCACCTTTTTGGCCATATTTTCTAAAATATTGATTCAAATCGACTTCGGTAAAGTGATTTATATATATTTATATGCTAGAAATGTACTTTCCAAATTAAGTTGCAGTTGAACATTTTTTGAAAGAGTTATGGGTTATTAAATTTTCCAAAGAATTTTGCTTTTCAAAAATGCCAATTTTTTTAATGTTTTCACCCTTTTGGCCATATTTTCTAAAATATTGATTCAAATCGATTTCGGTAAAGTGATTTATATATATTCAGATGCCAGAAATGTATTTTTATATAAAAAAGTTGCATTTGACCCTATTTTGAAAGAGTTATGGGTTATTAAAGTTTCCAAAGAATTTTGCTTCTTTAAAAATGCCAATTTTTTTTAAATTTTTTCACCTTTTTGGCCATATTTTCTAAAATTTTGCTTTTTTAAAAATGCCAATTTTCATAATTTTTTCACCTTTTTGGCCATATTTTCTAAAATTTTGCTTTTTTAAAAATGCCAATGTTTTTAATTTTTTCACCTTTTTGGCCATATTTTCTAAAATATTGATTTAAATCGACTTCGGTAAAGTGATTTATATATATTCAGATCCCAGAAATGTATTTTTATAAATATAGTTTCAATTGAACCTATTTCGAAAGAGTTATGGGTTATTAAAGTTTCCAAAGAATTTTGCTGTTTAAAAAATGACAATTTTTTTAATTTTTTCACCTTTTTGGCCATATTTTCTAAAATATTGATTCAAATCGACTTCGGTAGAGTGATTTATATATATTTATATGCCAGAAATGTTCTTTCCAAATTAAGTTGCAGTTGAACCTTTTTTGAAAGAGTTATGTGTTATTAAATTTTCCAAAGAATTTTGCTTTTTAAAAATGCCAATTTTTTTTAATTTTTTCACCTTTTTGGCCATATTTTCTAAAATATTGATTCAAATCGATTTCGGTAAAGTGATTTATATATATTCAGATGCCAGAAATGTACTTTCCAAATAAAGTTGCAATTGAATCTTTTTTGAAAGAGTTATGGGTTATTAAAGATTCCAAAGAATTTTGCTTTTTTAAAAATGCCAATTTTTATAATTTTTTCACCTTTTAGGCCATATTTTCTAAAATATTGATTCAAATCGACTTCGGTAGAGTGATTTATATATATTCAGATGCCAGAAATGTATTTTTATAAAAAAAAGTTGCATTTGACCCTATTTTGAAAGAGTTATGGGTTATTAAAGTTTCCAAAGAATTTTGCTTGTTTAAAAATGCCAATTTTCATAATTTTTTCATTTTTTTGGCCATATTTTCTAAAATATTGATTCAAATCAACTTCGGTAAAGTGATTTATATATATTGATATGCCAGAAATTTACTTTCCAAATTAAGTTGCAGTTGAACCTTTTTTGAAAGAGTTATGGGTTATTAAAGTTTCCAAAGAATTTTGCTTTTTTAAATTGCCAATGTTTTTAATTTTTTCACCTTTTTGGCCATATTTTCTAAAATATTGATTTAAATCGACTTCGGTAAAGTGATTTATATATATTCAGATGCCAGAAATGTATTTTTATAAATATAGTTTCAATTGAACCTATTTCGAAAGAGTTATGGGTTATTAAAGTTTCCAAAGAATTTTGCTTTTTAAAAAATGCCAATTTTTTTAATTTTTTCACCTTTTTGGCCATATTTTCTAAAATATTGATTCAAATTTACTTCGGTAAAGTGATTTATATATATTCAGATGCCCGAAATGTACTTTTAAAAATAAAGTTGCAATTGAACCTATTTTGAAAGAGTTATGGGTTATTAAAGTTTCCAAAGAACTTTGCTATTTTAAAAATGCCAATTTTTTTTTAATTTTTTCACCTTTTAGGCAATATTTTCTAAAATATTAATTCAAATCGACTTCGGTAAAGTGATTTATATATATTCAGATGCCAGAAATGTACTTTTAAAAATAAAGTTGCAATTGAACCTTTTTTGAAAGAGTTATGGGTTATTAAATTTTCCAAAGAATTTTTCTTTTTTAAATATGCCAATTTTTTTAATTTTTTCACCTTTTTGGCCATATTTTCTAAAATATTGCTTTTTTAAAAATGCCAATTTTTATCATTTTTGCACCTTTTGGGCCATATTTTCTAAGATATCGATTCAAATCGACTTCGGTAGAGTGATTTATATATATTGAGATGCCAGAAATTTACTTTCCCAATTAAGTTGGAGTTGAACCTTTTTTGAAAGAGTTATGGGTTATTAAATTTTCCAAAGAATTTTGCTTTTCAAAAATGCCAATTTTTTTTAATGTTTTCACCTTTTTGGCCATATTTTCTAAAATATTGATTCAAATCGACTTCGGTAAAATGATTTATATATATTCAGATGCCAGAAATGTATTTTTATAAATAAAGTTGCATTTGACCCTATTTTAAAAGAGTTATGGGTTATTAAAGTTTCCAAAGAACTTAGCTTTTTTTAAAATGCCAATTTTTATAATTTTTTCACCTTTTAGGCCATATTTTCTAAAATATTGATTCAAATCGACTTCGGTAAAGTGATTTATATATATTCAGATGCCAGAAATGTACTTTCCAAATAAAGTTGCAATTGAATATTTTTTGAAAGAGTTATGGGTTATTAAAGATTCCAAAGAATTTTGCTTTTTTAAAAATGCCAATTTTTATAATTTTTTCACCTTTTAGGCCATATTTTCTAAAATATTGATTCAAATCGACTTCGGTAGAGTGATTTATATATATTTAGATGCCAGAATTTTACTTTACAAATTAAGTTGCAGTTGAACATTTTTTGAAAGAGTTATGGGTTATTAAATTTTCCAAAGAATTTTGCTTTTCAAAAATGCCAATTTTTTTAATGTTTTCACCTTTTTGGCCATATTTTCTAAAATATTGATTCAAATCGACTTCGGTAGAGTGATTTATATATATTCAGATGCCAGAAATGTATTTTTATAAATAAAGTTGCAATTGAACCTATTTCGAAAGAGTTATGGGTTATTAAAGTTTCCAAAGAATTTTGCTTTTTTAAAAATGCCAATTTTCATAATTTTTTTCACTTTTTTGGCCATATTTTCTAAAATATTGATTCAAATCGACTTCGGTAAAGTGATTTATATATATTGAGATGCCAGAAATTTACTTTCTAAACTAAGTTGCAGTTAAACCTTTTTTGAAAGAGTTATGGGTTATTAAAGTTTCCGAAGAAATTTGCTTTTTTAAAATGCCAATTTTTTAATTTTTTCACCTTTTTGGCCATATTTTCTAAAATATTGATTCAAATCGACTTCGGTAAAGTGATTTATATATATTGGGATGCCAGAAATTTACTTTCCAAATTAAGTTGCAGTTGAACCTTTTTTAAAAGAGTTATGGGTTATTAATGTTTATAAAGAATTTTGCTTTTTTAAAAATGCAAACTTTTTTAATTTGTTCACCTTTTTGGCCATATTTTCTAAAATATTGATGTTTTAAAAATGCCAATTTTTATAATTTTTTCACCTTTTTGGCCATATTTTCTAAAATATTGATTCAAATCAACTTCGGCAAAGTGATTTAAATGTACTGAGATGCCAGAAATTTACTTTCCAAATTAAGTTGCAATTGAACCTATTTTGAAAGAGTTATGGGTTATTAAAGTTTCCAAAGAATTTTGCTTTTTTAAAAATGCCATTTTTTTCATTCTTCCACCTTTTTGGCCATATTTTCTAAAATATTGCTTTTTTAAAATGCCAATTTTTATAATTTTTTCACCTTTTAGGCCATATTTTCTAAAATATTGATTAAAATCGACTTCGGTAAAGTGATTTATATATATTGAAATGAGAGAAATTTACTTTCCAAATTAAGTTGCAGTTGAACCTTTTTGAAAGAGTTATGGGTTATTAAAGTTTCCAAAGAATTTTGTTTTTTAAAAATGCCAATTTTTTTAATTTTATCATATTTTGGCCATATTTTCTAAAATATTGATTCAAAGCGTCTTCGGTAGAGTGATTTATATATATTGAGATGGCAGAAATTTACTTTCCAAATTAAGTTGCAGTTAAACCTTTTTGAAAGAGTTATGGGTTATTAATGTTTCCAAAGAATTTTGCTTTTTAAAATTGCCAACTTTTTTAATTTTTTTCACCTTTTTTGGCCATATTTTCTAAAAATACTGCTGTTTTAAAAATGCCAATTTTTATAATTTTTCACCTTTTGGGCCATATTTTCTAAGATATCGATTCAAATCGACTTCGGTAGAGTGATTTATATATATTGAGGTGCCAGAAATTTACTTTCCAAATTAAGTTGGAGTTGAACCTTTTTTGAAAGAGTTATGGAATACTAAAGTTTCCAGACAATTTTTGCTTTTTTAAAATGCCAATTTTTTTTAATTTTTTCACATTTTTGGCCATATTTTCTAAAATATTGATTCAAATCGACTTCGGCAAAGTGATTTAAATGTACTGAGATGCCAGAAATTTACTTTCCAAATTAAGTTGCAATTGAACCTTTTTGAAAGAGTTATGGGTTATTAAAGTTTCCAAAGAATTTTGGTTTTTTAAAAATGCCAATTTTTTTTAATTTTTTCACCTTTTAGGCCATATTTTCTAAAATATTGATTCAAATCGACTTCGGTAAAGTGATTTATATATATTCAGATGCCAGAAATGTACTTTTACAAATAAAGTTGCAATTGAACCTTTTTTGAAAGAGTTATAAGTTATTAAAGTTTCCAAAGAATTTTGCTTTTTTAAAAATGCCAATTTTCATAATTTTTTCACTTTTTTGGCCAAATTTTCTAAAATATTGATTCAAATCGACTTCGGTAAAGAAATTTCTATATATTGAGATGCCAGAAATTTACTTTCCAAATTAAGTTGCAGTTAAACCTTTTTTGAAAGAGTTATGGGTTATTAAAGTTTCCGAAGAAATTTGCTTTTTTAAAAATGCGAATTTTTTTAATTTTATCATATTTTTGGGCATATTTTCTAAAATATTGATTCAAAGCGTCTTCGGTAGAGTGATTTATATATATTGAGATGGCAGAAATTTACTTTCCAAATTAAGTTGCAGTTAAACCTGTTTTGAAAGAGTTATGGGTTATTAATGTTTCCAAAGAATTTTGGTTTTTTAAAAATGCCAACTTTTTTAATTTTTTCACCTTTTTGGCCATATTTTCTAAAATATTGATTCAAATCGACTTCGGTAAAGTGATTTTTATATATTGGGATGCCAGAAATTTACTTTCCAAATTAAGTTGCAGTTGAACCTTTTTTAAAAGAGTTATGGGTTATTAATGTTTTTAAAGAATTTTGCTTTTTTAAAAATGCAAACTTTTTTAATTTGTTCACCTTTTTGGCCATATTTTCTAAAATAATGCTGTTTTAAAAATGCCAATTTTTATAATTTTTTCACCTTTTTGGCCATATTTTCTAAAATATTGATTCAAATCAACTTCGGCAAAGTGATTTAAATGTACTGAGATGCCAGAAATTTACTTTCCAAATTAAGTTGCAAATGAACCTATTTTGAAAGAGTTATGGGTTATTAAAGTTTCCAAAGAATTTGGCTTTTTTAAAAATGCTAATTTTTTTAATTTTATCACCTTTTTGGCCATATTTTCTAAAATATTGATTCAAAACGACTTCGGTTAAGTAATTTAAATATATTGAGATGCCAGAAATTTACTTTGCAAATTAAGTTGCAGTTGAACCGTTTTGAAAGAGTTATGGGTTATTAAAGTTTCCAAAGAATTTAGCTTTCTTAAAAATGCCAATTTTTTTAATTTTTTCACCTGTTTGGCCATATTTTCTAAAATATTGATTCAAATCGACTTCGGTAAAGTGATTTATATATATTGAGATGCCAGAAATTTACTTTCCAAATTAAGTTGCAGTTTAACATTTTTTGAAAGAGTTATGGGTTATTAAAGTTTCCGAAGAAATTTGCTTTTTTAAAAATGCCAATTTTTTAAATTTTTTCACCTTTTTGGCCATATTTTCTAAAATATTGCTGTTTTAAAAATGCCAATTTTATAATTTTTTCACCTTTTGGCCATATTTTCTAAAATATTGATTCAAATCAACTTCGGCAAAGTGATTTAAATGTACTGAGATGCCAGAAATTTACTTTCCAAATTAAGTTGCAATTGAACCTATTTTGAAAGAGTTATGGGTTCTTAAAGTTTCCAAAGAATTTTGCTTTTTTAAAATGCCAATTTTTTCATTTTTCCACCTTTTTGGCCATATTTTCTAAAATATTGCTTTTTTAAAAATGCCAATTTTTATAATTTTTTCACCTTTTAGGCCATATTTTCTAAAATATTGATTAAAATCGACTTCGGTAAAGTGATTTATATATATTGAAATGAGAGAAATTTACTTTCCAAATTAAGTTGCAGTTGAACCTTTTTTGAAAGAGTTATGGGTTATTAAAGTTTCCAAAGAATTTTGTTTTTTGAAAAATGCCAATTTTTTTAATTTTATCATATTTTTGGCCATATTTTCTAAAATATTGATTTAAAGCGTCTTCGGTAGAGTGATTTATATATATTGAGATGGCAGAAATTTACTTTCCAAATTAAGTTGCAGTTAAACCTTTTTTGAAAGAGTTATGGGTTATTAATGTTTCCAAAGAATTTTGCTTTTTTAAAAATGCCAACTTTTTTAATTTTTTCACCTTTTTGGCCATATTTTCTAATATATTGCTGTTTTAAAAATGCCAATTTTTATAATTTTTTCACCTTTTGGGCCATATTTTCTAAGATATCGATTCAAATCGACTTCGGTAGAGTGATTTATATATATTGAGATGCCAGAAATTTACTTTCCAAATTAAGTTGGAGTTGAACCTTTTTTGAAAGAGTTATGGAATACTAAAGTTTCCAAACAATTTTGCTTTTTTAAAAATGCCAATTTTTTTTTAATTTTTTCACATTTTTGGCCATATTTTCTAAAATATTGATTCAAAACGACTTCGGTTAAGTAATTTAAATATATTGAGATGCCAGAAATTTACTTTGCAAATTAAGTTGCAGTTGAACCTTTTTGAAAGAGTTATGGGTTATTAAAGTTTCCAAAGAATTTAGCTTTTTTAAAAATGCCTATTTTTTTAATTTTTTCACCTTTTTGGCCATATTTTCTAAAATATTGATTCAAATCGACTTCGGTAAAGTGATTTATATATATAGAGATGCCAGAAATTTACTTTCCAAATTAAGTTGCAGTTTAACATTTTTTGAAAGAGTTATGGGTTATTAAAGTTTTCGAAGAAATTTGCTTTTTTAAAAATGCCAATTTTTTTAATTTTTTCACCTTTTTGGCCATATTTTCTAAAATATTGATTCAAATCGACTTCGGTAAAGTGATTTATATATATTGAGATGCCAGAAATTTACTTTTCAAATTAAGTTGCAGTTGAACCTTTTTTAAAAAAGTTATGGGTTATTAATGTTTCCAAAGAATTTTGCTTTTATAAAAATGCCAACTTTTTTAATTTTTTCACCTTTTTGGCCATATTTTCTAAAATATTGATTCAATTCGACTTCGGTAAAGTGATTTAAATATATTGAGATGCCAGAAATTTACTTTCTAAATTAAGTTGCAGTTGAACCTTTTTTGAAAGAGTAATGGGTTATTAAAGTTTCCAAAGAATTTTGCTTTTTTAAAAATGCCAACTTTTTTAATTTTTTCACCTTTTTGGCCATATTTTCTAAAATACTGCTGTTTTAAAAATGCCAATTTTTATAATTTTTTCACCTTTTGGGCCATATTTTCTAAGATATCGATTCAAATCGACTTCGGTAGAGTGATTTATATATATTGAGATGCCAGAAATTTACTTTCCAAATTAAGTTGCAGTTTAACATTTTTTGAAAGAGTTATGGGTTATTAAAGTTTCCGAAGAAATTTGCTTTTTTAAAAATGCCAATTTATTTAATTTTTTCACCTTTTTGGCCATATTTTCTAAAATATTGATTCAAATCGACTTCCGTAGAGTGATTTATATATATTGAGATGCCAGAAATTTACTTTCCAAATTAAGTTGCAGTTGAACCTTTTTTGAAAGAGTTATGGGTTATTAAATTTTCCAAAGAATTTTGCTTTTTTAAATATGCCAATTTTTTTAATTTTTTCACCTTTTTGGCCATATTTTTTAAAATATTGCTTTTTTAAAAATGCCAATTTTTATAATTTTTTCATCTTTTGGGCCATATTTTCTAAAATATTGATTGAAATCGACTTCGGTAGAGTGATTTATATATATTGAGATGCCAGAAATTTACTTTACAAATTAAGTTGCAGTTGAACCTTTTTTGAAAGGGTTATGGGTTATTAAAGTTTCCAAAGAATTTTGCTTTTTTAAAAATGCCAATTTTTATAATTTTTGCACCTTTTGGGCCATATTTTCTAAGATATCGATTCAAATCGACTTCGGTAGAGTGATTTATATATATTGAGATGCCAGAAATTTACTTTCCCAATTAAGTTGGAGTTGAACCTTTTTTGAAAGAGTTATGGGTTATTAAATTTTCCAAAGAATTTTGCTTTTCAAAAATGCCAATTTTTTTAATGTTTTCACCTTTTTGGCCATATTTTCTAAAATATTGATTCAAATCGACTTCGGTAAAATGATTTATATATATTCAGATGCCAGAAATGTATTTTTATAAATAAAGTTGCATTTGACCCTATTTTAAAAGAGTTATGGGTTATTAAAGTTTCCAAAGAACTTAGCTTTTTTTTAAATGCCAATTTTTATAATTTTTTTCACCTTTTAGGCCATATTTTCTAAAATATTGATTCAAATCGACTTCGGTAAAGTGATTTATATATATTCAGATGCCAGAAATGTACTTTCCAAATAAAGTTGCAATTGAATCTTTTTTGAAAGAGTTATGGGTTATTAAAGATTCCAAAGAATTTTTCTTTTTAAAAATGCCAATTTTTATAATTTTTTCACCTTTTAGGCCATATTTTCTAAAATATTGATTCAAATCGACTTCGGTAGAGTGATTTATATATATTGAGATGCCAGAATTTTACTTTACAAATTAAGTTGCAGTTGAACATTTTTTGAAAGAGTTATGGGTTATTAAATTTTCCAAAGAATTTTGCTTTTCAAAAATGCCAATTTTTTTAATGTTTTCACCTTTTTGGCCATATTTTCTAAAATATTGATTCAAATCGACTTCGGTAGAGTGATTTATATATATTCAGATGCCAGAAATGTATTTTTATAAATAAAGTTGCAATTGAACCTATTTCGAAAGAGTTATGGGTTATTAAAGTTTCCGAAGAAATTTGCTTTTTTAAAAATGCCAATTTTTTTAATTTTTTCACCTTTTTGGCCATATTTTCTAAAATATTGATTCAAATCGACTTCGGTAAAGTGATTTATATATATTGAAATGAGAGAAATTTACTTTCCAAATTAAGTTGCAGTTGAACCTTTTTTGAAAGAGTTTTGGGTTATTAAAGTTTCCAAAGAATTTTGTTTTTTAAAAAATGCCAATTTTTTTAATTTTATCATATTTTTGGCCATATTTTCTAAAATATTGATTCAAAGCGTCTTCCGTAGAGTGATTTATATATATTGAGATGGCAGAAATTTACTTTCCAAATTAAGTTGCAGTTAAACCTTTTTTGAAAGAGTTATGGGTTATTAAAGTTTCCAAAGAATTTTGCTTTTTTAAAAATGCCAATTTTTATAATTTTTGCACCTTTTGGGCCATATTTTCTAAGATATCGATTCAAATCGACTTCGGTGGAGTGATTTATATATATTGAGATGCCAGAAATTTACTTTCCCAATTAAGTTGGAGTTGAACCTTTTTTGAAAGAGTTATGGGTTATTAAATTTTCCAAAGAATTTTGCTTTTCAAAAATGCCAATTTTTGTAATGTTTTCACCTTTTTGGCCATATTTTCTAAAATATTGATTCAAATCGACTTCGGTAAAATGATTTATATATATTCAGATGCCAGAAATGTATTTTTATAAATAAAGTTGCATTTGATCCTATTTTAAAAGAGTTATGGGTTATTAAAGTTTCCAAAGAACTTAGCTTTTTTTTAAATGCCAATTTTTATAATTTTTTCACCTTTTAGGCCATATTTTCTAAAATATTGATTCAAATCGACTTCGGTAAAGTGATTTATATATATTCAGATGCCAGAAATGTACTTTCCAAATAAAGTTGCAATTGAATCTTTTTTGAAAGAGTTATGGGTTATTAAAGATTCCAAAGAATTTTTCTTTTTAAAAATGCCAATTTTTATAATTTTTTTACCTTTTAGGCCATATTTTCTAAAATATTGATTCAAATCGACTTCGGTAAAGTGATTTATATATATTGAAATGAGAGAAATTTACTTTCCAAATTAAGTTGCAGTTGAACCTTTTTTGAAAGAGTTTTGGGTTATTAAAGTTTCCAAAGAATTTTGTTTTTTAAAAAATGCCAATTTTTTTAATTTTATCATATTTTTGGCCATATTTTCTAAAATATTGATTCAAAGCGTCTTCCGTAGAGTGATTTATATATATTGAGATGGCAGAAATTTACTTTCCAAATTAAGTTGCAGTTAAACCTTTTTTGAAAGAGTTATGGGTTATTAATGTTTCCAAAGAATTTTGCTTTTTTAAAAATGCCAACTTTTTTTAATTTTTTCACCTTTTGGCCATATTTTCTAAAATACTGCTGTTTTAAAAATGCCAATTTTTATAATTTTTTCACCTTTTGGGCCATATTTTCTAAGATATCGATTCAAATCGACTTCGGTAGAGTGATTTATATATATTGAGATGCCAGAAATTTACTTTCCAAATTAAGTTGGAGTTGAACCTTTTTTGAAAGAGTTATGGAATACTAAAGTTTCCAAACAATTTTGCTTTTTTAAAAATGCCAATTTTTTTTTAATTTGTTCACATTTTTGGCCATATTTTCTAAAATATTGATTCAAATCGACTTCGGCAAAGTGATTTAAATGTACTGAGATGCCAGAAATTTACTTTCCAAATTAAGTTGCAATTGAACCTTTTTGAAAGAGTTATGGGTTATTAAAGTTTCCAAAGAATTTTGGTTTTTTAAAAATGCCAATTTTTTTTAATATTTTCACCTTTTAGGCCATATTTTCTAAAATATTGATTCAAATCGACTTCGGTTAAGTGATTTATATATATTCAGATGCCAGAAATGTACTTTTACAAATAAAGTTGCAATTGAACCTTTTTTGAAAGAGATATGGGTTATTAAAGTTTCCAAAGAATTTTGCTTTTTTAAAAATGCCAATTTTCATAATTTTTTCACTTTTTTGGCCAAATTTTGTAAAATATTGATTCAAATCGACTTCGGTTAAGTAATTTATATATATTGAGATGCCAGAAATTTACTTTCCAAATTAAGTTGCAGTTAAACTTTTTTTGAAAGAGTTATGGGTTATTAAAGTTTCCGAAGAAATTTGCTTTTTTAAAAATGCGAATTTTTTTAATTTTATCATATTTTTGGCCATATTTTCTAAAATATTGATTCAAAGCGTCTTCGGTAGAGTGATTTATATATATTGAGATGGCAGAAATTTACTTTCCAAATTAAGTTGCAGTTAAACCTTTTTTGAAAGAGTTATGGGTTATTAATGTTTCCAAAGAATTTTGCTTTTTTAAAAATGCCAACTTTTTTAATTTTTTCACCTTTTTGGCCATATTTTCTAAAATACTGCTGTTTTAAAATGCCAATTTTTATAATTTTTCACCTTTTGGGCCATATTTTCTAAGATATCGATTCAAATCGACTTCGGTAGAGTGATTTATATATATTGAGATGCCAGAAATTTACTTTCCAAATTAAGTTGGAGTTGAACCTTTTTTGAAAGCGTTATGGAATACTAAAGTTTCCAAACAATTTTGCTTTTTTAAAAATGCCAATTTTTTTTTTAATTTTTTCACATTTTTGGCCATATTTTCTATAATATTGATTCAAATCGACTTCGGCAAAGTGAAATGTACTGAGATGCCAGAAATTCACTTTCCAAATTAAGTTGCAATTGAACCTTTTGAAAGAGTTATGGGTTATTAAAGTTTTCAAAGAATTTTGCTTTTTTAAAAATGCCAATTTTCATAATTTTTTCACTTTTTTGGCCAAATTTTCTAAAATATTGATTCAAATCGACTTCGGTAAAGTGATTTATATATATTGAGATGCCAGAAATTTACTTTCCAAATTAAGTTGCAGTTAAACCTTTTTTGAAAGTGTTATGGGTTATTAAAGTTTCCGAAGAAATTTGCTTTTTTAAAAATGCCAATTTTTTTAATTTTTTCACCTTCTTTGGCCATATTTTCTAAAATATTGATTCAAATCGACTTCGGTAAAGTGATTTATATATATTGGAATGCCAGAAATTTACTTTCCAAATTAAGTTGCAGTTGAACCTTTTTTAAAAGAGTTATGGGTTATTAATGTTTTTAAAGAATTTTGCTTTTTAAAAATGCCAATTTTTTTAATTTTTTTCACCTTTTGGCCATATTTTTAAAATATTGCTGTTTTAAAAATGCCAATTTTTATAATTTTTTCACCTTTTTGGCCATATTTTCTAAAATATTGATTCAAATCAACTTCGGCAAAGTGATTTAAATGTACTGAGATGCCAGAAATTTTCTTTCCAAATTAAGTTGCAATTGAACCTATTTTGAAAGAGTTATGGGTTATTAAAGTTTCCAAAGAATTTTGCTTTTTAAAAATGCTAATTTTTTAATTTTATCACCTTTTGGCCATATTTTATAAAATATTGATTCAAAACGACTTCGGTTAAGTAATTTAAATATATTGAGATGCCAGAAATTTACTTTGCAAATTAAGTTGCAGTTGAACCTTTTTGAAAGAGTTATGGGTTATTAAAGTTTCCAAAGAATTTAGCTTTTTAAAAATGCCAATTTTTTTAATTTTTTCACCTTTTTGGCCATATTTTCTAAAATATTGATTCAAATCGACTTCGGTAAAGTGATTTATATATATTGAGATGCCAGAAATTTACTTTCCAAATTAAGTTGCAGTTTAACATTTTTTGAAAGAGTTATGGGTTATTAAAGTTTCCGAAGAAATTTGCTTTTTTAAAAATGCCAATTTTTTTAATTTTTTCACCTTTTTGGCCATATTTTCTAAAATATTGCTGTTTTAAAAATGCCAATTTTATAATTTTTTCACCTTTTTAGGCCATATTTTCTAAAATATTGATTAAAATCGACTTCGGTAAAGTGATTTATATATATTGAAATGAGAGAAATTTACTTTCCAAATTAAGTTGCAGTTGAACCTTTTTTGAAAGAGTTATGGGTTATTAAAGTTTCCAAAGAATTTTGTTTTTTTAAAAATGCCAATTTTTTTAATTTTATCATATTTTTTGGCCATATTTTCTAAAATATTGATTCAAAGCGTCTTCGGTAGAGTGATTTATATATATTGAGATGGCAGAAATTTACTTTCCAAATTAAGTTGCAGTTAAACCTTTTTTGAAAGAGTTATGGGTTATTAATGTTTCCAAAGAATTTTGCTTTTTTAAAAATGCCAACTTTTTTAATTTTTTCACCTTTTTGGCCATATTTTCTAAAATACTGCTGTTTTAAAAATGCCAATTTTTATAATTTTTTCACCTTTTGGGCCATATTTTCTAAGATATCGATTCAATTCGACTTCGGTAGAGTGATTTATATATATTGAGATGCCAGAAATTTACTTTCCAAATTAAGTTGGAGTTGAACCTTTTTTGAAAGAGTTATGGAATACTAAAGTTTCCAAACAATTTTGCTTTTTTAAAAATGCCAATTTTTTTTTAATTTTTTCACATTTTTGGCCATATTTTCTAAAATATTGATTCAAATCGACTTCGGTAGAGTGATTTAAATATATTGAGATGCCAGAAATTTACTTTCTAAATTAAGTTGCAATTGAACCTATTTTGAAAGAGTTATGAGTTATTAAAGTTTCCAAAGAATTTAGCTTTTTTAAAAACGCCAATTTTTTTTAATTTTTCACCTGTTTGGCCATATTTTCTAAAATATTGCTTTTTTAAAAATGCCAATTTTTATAATTTTTTCTCCTTTTAGGCCATATTTTCTAAAATATTGATTAAAATCGACTTCGGTAAAGTGATTTATATATATTGAAATGAGAGAAATTTACTTTCCAAATTAAGTTGCAGTTGAACCTTTTTTGAAAGAGTTATGGGTTATTAAAGTTTCCAAAGAATTTTGTTTTTTTAAAAATGCCAATTTTTTTAATTTTATCATATTTTTGGCCATATTTTCTAAAATATTGATTCAAAGCGTCTTCGGTAGAGTGATTTATATATATTGAGATGCCAGAAATTTACTTTCCAAATTAAGTTGCAGTTTAACATTTTTTGAAAGAGTTATGGGTTATTAAAGTTTCCGAAGAAATTTGCTTTTTTAAAAATGCCAATTTTTTTAATTTTTTCACATTTTTGGCCATATTTTCTAAAATATTGATTCAAATCGACTTCGGTAAAGTGATTTATATATATTGAGATGCCAGAAATTTACTTTCCAAATTAAGTTGCAGTTGAACCTTTTTAAAAAAGTTATGGGTTATTAATGTTTCCAAAGAATTTTGCTTTTATAAAAATGCCAACTTTTTTAATTTTTTCACCTGTTTGGCCATATTTTCTAAAATATTGATTCAAATCGACTTCGGTAAAGTGATTTATATATATTGAGATGCCAGAAATTTACTTTCTAAATTAAGTTGCAGTTGGACCTTTTTTGAAAGAGTTATGGGTTATTAAAGTTTCCAAAGAATTTTGCTTTTTTAAAAATGCCAACTTTTTTATTTTTTTCACCTTTTTGGCCATATTTTCTAAAATACTGCTGTTTTAAAAATGCCAATTTTTATAATTTTTTCACCTTTTGGGCCATATTTTCTAAGATATCGATTCAAATCGACTTTGATAGAGTGATTTATATATATTGAGATGCCAGAAATTTACTTTCCAAATTAAGTTGGAGTTGAACCTTTTTTGAAAGAGTTATGGAATACTAAAGTTTCCAAACAATTTTGCTTTTTTAAAAATGCCAATTTTTTTTTAATTTTTTAACATTTTTGGCCATATTTTCTAAAATATTGATTCAAATCGACTTTGGCAAAGTGATTTAAATGTACTGAGATGCCAGAAATTTACTTTCCAAATTAAGTTGCAATTGAACCTATTTTGAAAGAGTTATGGGTTATTAAAGTTTCCAAAGAATTTTGCTTTTTTAAAAATGCTAATTTTTTTAATTTTATCACCTTTTGGCCATATTTTCTAAAATATTGATTCAAAACGACTTCGGTTAAGTAATTTAAATATATTCAGATGCCAGAAATTTACTTTGCAAATTAAGTTGCAGTTGAACCTTTTTGAAAGAGTTATGGGTTATTAAAGTTTCCAAAGAATTTAGCTTTTTTAAAAATGCCAATTTTTTTAATTTTTTCACCTTTTTGGCCATATTTTCTAAAATATTGATTCAAATCGACTTCGGTAAAGTGATTTATATATATTGAGATGCCAGAAATTTACTTTCCAAAGTAAGTTGCAGTTTAACATTTTTTGAAAGAGTTATGGGTTATTAAAGTTTCCGAAGAAATTTGCTTTTTTAAAAATGCCAATTTTTTTAATTTTTTCACCTTTTTGGCCATATTTTCTAAAATATTGATTCAAATCGACTTCGGTAAAGTGATTTATATATATTGAGATGCCAGAAATTTACTTTCCAAATTAAGTTGCAGTTGAACCTTTTTTAAAAAACTTATGGGTTATTAATGTTTCCAAAGAATTTAGCTTTTATAAAAATGCCAACTTTTTTAATTTTTTCACCTTTTTGGCCATATTTTCTAAAATATTGATTCAAATCGACTTCGGTAAAGTGATTTAAATATATTGAGATGCCAGAAATTTACTTTCTAAATTAAGTTACAGTTGAACCTTTTTGAAAGAGTTATGGGTTATTAAAGTTTCCAAAGAATTTTGCTTTTAAAAATGCCAACTTTTTATTTTTTTCACCTTTTGGCCATATTTTCTAAAATACTGCTGTTTTAAAAATGCCAATTTTTATAATTTTTTCACCTTTTGGGCCATATTTTCTAAGATATCGATTCAAATCGACTTCGATAGAGTGATTTATATATATTGAGATGCCAGAAATTTACTTTGCAAATTAAGTTGCAGTTGAACCTTTTTGAAAGAGTTATGGGTTATTAAAGTTTCCAAAGAATTTAGCTTTTTTAAAAATGCCAATTTTTTTAATTTTTTCACCTTTTTGGCCATATTTTCTAAAATATTGATTCAAATCGACTTCGGTAAAGTGATTTATATATATTGAGATGCCAGAAATTTACTTTCCAAATTAAGTTGCAGTTTAACATTTTTTGAAAGAGTTATGGGTTATTAAAGTTTCCGAAGAAATTTGCTTTTTTAAAAATGCCAATTTTTTTAATTTTTTCACCTTTTTAGCCATATTTACTAAAATATTGATTCAAATCGACTTCGGTAAAGTGATTTATATATATTGAGATGCCAGAAATTTACTTTCCAAATTAAGTTGCAGTTGAACCTTTTTAAAAAGTTATGGGTTATTAATGTTTCCAAAGAATTTAGCTTTTATAAAAATGCCAACGTTTTTAATTTTTTCACCTTTTGGCCATATTTTCTAAAATATTGATTCAAATCGACTTCGGTAAAGTGATTTAAATATATTGAGATGCCAGAAATTTACTTTCTAAATTAAGTTGCAGTTGAACCTTTTTTGAAAGAGTTATGGGTTATTAAAGTTTCCAAAGAATTTTGCTTTTTTAAAAATGCCAACTTTTTTAATTTTTTCACCTTTTTGGCCATATTTTCTGAAATACTGCTGTTTTAAAAATGCCAATTTTAAATTTTTTTACCTTTGGGCCATATTTTCTAAGATATCGATTCAAATCGACTTCGGTAGAGTGATTTATATATATTGAGATGCCAGAAATTTACTTTCCAAATTAAGTTGGAGTTGAACCTTTTTTGAAAGAGTTATGAATACTAAAGTTTCCAAACAATTTTGCTTTTTTAAAAATGCCAATTTTTTTTTAATTTTTTCACATTTTTGGCCATATTTTCTAAAATATTGATTCAAATCGACTTCGGCAAATTGATTTAAATGTACTGAGATGCCAGAAATTTACTTTCCAAATTTAGCAATTGAACCTATTTTGAAAGAGTTATGGGTTATTAAAGTTTCCAAAGAATTTTGCTTTTTTAAAAATGACAATTTTTTTAATTTTATCACCTTTTTGGCCATATTTTCTAAAATATTGATTCAAATCGACTTCGGAAAAGTGATTTAAATATATTGAGATGCTAGAAATTTACTTTCTAAATTAAGTTGCAGTTGAACCTTTTTTGAAAGAGTTATGGGTTATTAAAGTTTTCAAAAAATTTTGCTTTTTTAAAAATGCCAACTTTTTTAATTTTTTCACCTTTTTGGCCATATTTTCTAAACTACTGCTGTTTTAAAAATGCCAATTTTATAATTTTTTCACCTTTTGGGCCATATTTTCTAAGATATCGATTCAAATCGACTTCGGTAAAGTGATTTATATATATTGAGATGCCAGAAATTTACTTTCCAAATTAAGTTGCAGTTTAACATTTTTTAAAGAGTTATGGGTTATTAAAGTTTCCGAAGAAATTTGCTTTTTTAAAAATGCCAATTTTTTATATTTTTTCACCTTTTTGGCCATATTTTCTAAAATATTGATTCAAATCGACTTCGGTAATGTGATTTATATATATTGAGATGCCAAAAATTTACTTTGCAAATTAAGTTGCAGTTGAACCTTTTTCAAAAATGTTATGGGTTATTAATGTTTCCAAAGAATTTTGCTTTTATAAAATGCCAACTTTTTTAATTTTTTCACCTTTTTGGCCATATTTTCTAAAATATTGATTCAAATCGACTTCGGTAAAGTGATTTATATATATTGAGATGCCAGAAATTTACTTTCCAAATTAAGTTACAGTTGAACCTTTTTTGAAAGAGTTATGGGTTATTAAAGTTTCCAAAGAATTTTGCTTTTTTAAAAATGCCAACTTTTTTAATTTTTTCACCTTTTTGGCCATATTTTCTAAAATACTGCTGTTTTAAAATGCCAATTTTTATAATTTTTTCACCTTTTGGGCCATATTTTCTAAGATATCGATTCAAATCGACTTCGGTAGAGTGATTTATATATATTGAGATGCCAGAAATTTACTTTCCAAATTAAGTTGGAGTTGAACCTTTTTGAAAGAGTTATGGAATACTAAAGTTTCCAAACAATTTTGCTTTTTAAAAAATTCCAATTTTTTTTTAATTTTTTTACATTTTTGGCCATATTTTCTAAAATATTGATTCAAATCGACTTCGGCAAAGTGATTTAAATGTACTGAGATGCCAGAAATTTACTTTCCAAATTAAGTTGCAGTTGAACCTTTTTGAAAGAGTTATGGGTTATTAAAGTTTTCAAAGAATTTTGCTTTTTTAAAAATGCCAATTTTCATAATTTTTTCACATTTTTGGCCAAATTTTCCAAAATATTGATTCAAATCGACTTCGGTAAAGTGATTTATATATATTGAGATGCCAGAAATTTACTTTCCAAATTAAGTTGGAGTTAAACCTTTTTTGAAAGAGTTATGGGTTATTAAAGTTTCCGAAGAAATTTGCTTTTTTAAAAATGCCAATTTTTTTAATTTTTTCACCTTTTTGGCCATATTTTCTAAAATATTGATTCAAATCGACTTCGGTAAAGTGATTTAAATATATTGAGATGCCATAAATTTACTTTCTAAATTAAGTTGCAGTTGAACCTTTTTGAACGAGTTATGGGTTATTAAAGTTTCCAAAGAATTTTGCTTTTTTAAAAATGCCAACTTTTTTAATTTTTTCACCTTTTGGCCATATTTTCTAAAATACTGCTGTTTTAAAATGCCAATTTTATAATTTTTTTCACCTTTTGGGCCATATTTTCTAAGATATCGATTCAAATCGACTTCGGTAGAGTGATTTATATATATTGAGATGCCAGAAATTTACTTTCCAAATTAAGTTGGAGTTGAACCTTTTTTGAAAGAGTTATGGAATACTAAAGTTTCCAAACAATTTTGCTTTTTTAAAAATGCCAATTTTTTTTTAATTTTTTCACATTTTTGGTCATATTTTCTAAAATATTGATTCAAATCGACTTCGGCAAAGTGATTTAAATGTACTGAGATGCCAGAAATTTACTTTCCAAATTAGTTGCAATTGAACCTATTTTGAAAGAGTTATGGGTTATTAAATTTTCCAAAGAATTTGCTTTTTTAAAAATGCTAATTTTTTTAATTTTATCACCTTTTTGGCCATATTTTCTAAAATATTGATTCAAAACGACTTCGGTTAAGTAATTTAAATATATTGAGATGCCAGAAATTTACTTTGCAAATTAAGTTGCAGTTGAACCTTTTTGAAAGAGTTATGGGTTATTAAAGTTTCCAAAGAATTTAGCTTTTTTAAAAATGCCAATTTTTTTAATTTTTCCACCTTTTTGGCCATATTTTCTAAAATATTGATTCAAATCGACTTCGGTAAAGTGATTTATATATATTGAGATGCCAGAAATTTACTTTCTAAATTAAGTTTCAGTTTAACATTTTTTGAAAGAGTTATGGGTTATTAAAGTTTCCGAAGAAATTTGCTTTTTTAAAAATGCCAATTTTTTTTAATTTTTTCACCTTTTTGGCCATATTTTCTAAAATATTGATTCAAATCGACTTCGGTAATGTGATTTATATATATTGAGATGCCAAAAATTTACTTTCCAAATTAAGTTGCAGTTGAACCTTTTTTAAAAAAGTTATGGGTTATTAATGTTTCCAAAGAATTTTGCTTTTATAAATATGCCAACTTTTTTAATTTTTTCACCTTTTTGGCCATATTTTCTAAAATATTGATTCAAATCGACTTCGGTAAAGTGATTTAAATATATTGAGATGCCAGAAATTTACTTTCTAAATTAAGTTGCAGTTGAACATTTTTTGAAAGAGTTATGGGTTATTAAAGTTTCCAAAGAATTTTGCTTTTTTAAAAATGCCAACTTTTTTAATTTTTTCACCTTTTTGGCCATATTTTCTAAAATACTGTTGTTTTAAAAATGCCAATTTTTATAATTTTTTCACCTTTTGGGCCATATTTTCTAAGATATCGATTCAAATCGACTTCGGTAGAGTGATTTATATATATTGAGATGCCAGAAATTTACTTTCCAAATTAAGTTGGAGTTGAACCTTTTTTGAAAGAGTTATGGGTTATTAAAGTTTCCAAAGAATTTAGCTTTTTTAAAAATGCCAATTTTTTTAATTTTTTCACCTTTTTGGCCATATTTTCTAAAATATTGATTCAAATCGACTTCGGTAAAGTGATTTATATATATTGAGATGCCAGAAATTTACTTTCCAAATTAAGTTGCAGTTTAACATTTTTGAAAGAGTTATGGGTTATTAAGTTTCCGAAGAAATTTGCTTTTTTAAAATGCCAATTTTTTTTAATTTTTCACCTTTTAGCCATATTTACTAAATATTGATTCAAATCGACTTCGGTAAAGTGATTTATATATATTGAGATGCCAGAAATTTACTTTCCAAATTAAGTTGCAGTTGAACCTTTTTTAAAAAAGTTATGGGTTATTAATGTTTCCAAAGAATTTAGCTTTTATAAAAATGCCAACGTTTTTAATTTTTTCACCTTTTTGGCCATATTTTCTAAAATATTGATTCCAATCGACTTCGGTAAAGTGATTTAAATATATTGAGATGCCAGAAATTTACTTTCTAAATTAAGTTGCAGTTGAACCTTTTTTGAAAGAGTTATGGGTTATTAAAGTTTCCAAAGAATTTTGCTTTTTTAAAAATGCCAACTTTTTTAATTTTTTCACCTTTTTGGCCATATTTTCTGAAATACTGCTGTTTTAAAAATGCCAATTTTTAAAATTTTTTTACCTTTTGGGCCATATTTTCTAAGATATCGATTCAAATCGACTTCGGTAGAGTGATTTATATATATTGAGATGCCAGAAATTTACTTTCCAAATTAAGTTGGAGTTGAACCTTTTTTGAAAGAGTTATGGAATACTAAAGTTTCCAAACAATTTTGCTTTTTTAAAAATGCCAATTTTTTTTTAATTTTTTCACATTTTTGGCCATATTTTCTAAAATATTGATTCAAATCGACTTCGGCAAATTGATTTAAATGTACTGAGATGCCAGAAATTTACTTTCCAAATTAAGTTGCAATTGAACCTATTTTGAAAGAGTTATGGGTTATTAAAGTTTCCAAAGAATTTTGCTTTTTTAAAAATGACAATTTTTTTAATTTTATCACCTTTTTGGCCATATTTTCTAAAATATTGATTCAAATCGACTTCGGAAAAGTGATTTAAATATATTGAGATGCTAGAAATTTACTTTCTAAATTAAGTTGCAGTTGAACCTTTTTTGAAAGAGTTATGGGTTATTAAAGTTTCCAAAAAATTTTGCTTTTTTAAAAATGCCAACTTTTTTAATTTTTTCACCTTTTTGGCCATATTTTCTAAACTACTGCTGTTTTAAAAATGCCAATTTTTATAATTTTTTCACCTTTTGGGCCATATTTTCTAAGATATCGATTCAAATCGACTTCGGTAAAGTGATTTATATATATTGAGATGCCAGAAATTTACTTTCCAAATTAAGTTGCAGTTTAACATTTTTTTAAAGAGTTATGGGTTATTAAAGTTTCCGAAGAAATTTGCTTTTTTAAAAATGCCAATTTTTTTAATTTTTTCACCTTTTTGGCCATATTTTCTAAAATATTGATTCAAATCGACTTCGGTAGAGTGATTTATATATATTGAGATGCCAGAAATTTACTTTCCAAATTAAGTTGGAGTTGAACCTTTTTGAAAGAGTTATGGAATACTAAAGTTTCCAAACAATTTTGCTTTTTTAAAAATGCCAATTTTTTTTTAATTTTTTTACATTTTTGGCCATATTTTCTAAAATATTGATTCAAATCGACTTCGGCAAAGTGATTTAAATGTACTGAGATGCCAGAAATTTACTTTCCAAATTAAGTTGCAGTTGAACCATTTTGAAAGAGTTATGGGTTATTAAAGTTTTCAAAGAATTTTGCTTTTTTAAAAATGCCAATTTTCATAATTTTTTCACTTTTTTGGCCAAATTTTCCAAAATATTGATTCAAATCGACTTCGGTAAAGTGATTTATATATATTGAGATGCCAGAAATTTACTTTCCAAATTAAGTTGGAGTTAAACCTTTTTGAAAGAGTTATGGGTTATTAAAGTTTCCGAAGAAATTTGCTTTTTTTAAAATGCCAATTTTTTAATTTTTTCACCTTTTTGGCCATATTTTCTAAAATATTGATTCAAATCGACTTCGGTAAAGTGATTTAAATATATTGAGATGCCAGAAATTTACTTTCTAAATTAAGTTGCAGTTGAACCTTTTTTGAACGAGTTATGGGTTATTAAAGTTTCCAAAGAATTTGCTTTTTTTAAAATTCCAACTTTTAATTTTTTTCACCTTTTGGCCATATTTTCTAAAATACTGCTGTTTTAAAAATGCCAATTTTTATAATTTTTTCACCTTTTGGGCCATATTTTCTAAGATATCGATTCAAATCGACTTCGGTAGAGTGATTTATATATATTGAGATGCCAGAAATTTACTTTCCAAATTAAGTTGGAGTTGAACCTTTTTTGAAAGAGTTATGGAATACTAAAGTTTCCAAACAATTTTGCTTTTTTAAAATGCCAATTTTTTTAATTTTTCACATTTTTGGCCATATTTTCTAAAATATTGATTCAAATCGACTTCGGCAAAGTGATTTAAATGTACTGAGATGCCAGAAATTTACTTTCCAAATTAAGTTGCAATTGAACCTATTTTGAAAGAGTTATGGGTTATTAAATTTTCCAAAGAATTTTGCTTTTTTAAAAATGCTAATTTTTTTAATTTTATCACCTTTTTGGCCATATTTTCTAAAATATTGATTCAAATCGACTTCGGCAAAGTAATTTAAATATATTGAGATGCCAGAAATTTACTTTGCAAATTAAGTTGCAGTTGAACCTTTTGAAAGAGTTATGGGTTATTAAAGTTTCCAAAGAATTTAGCTTTTTTAAAAATGCCAATTTTTTTAATTTTTCCACCTTTTTGGCCATATTTTCTAAAATATTGATTCAAATCGACTTCGGTAAAGTGATTTATATATATTGAGATGCCAGAAATTTACTTTCTAAATTAAGTTTCAGTTTAACATTTTTTGCAAGAGTTATGGGTTATTAAAGTTTCCGAAGAAATTTGCTTTTTTAAAAATGCCAATTTTTTTTAATTTTTTCACCTTTTTGGCCATATTTTCTAAAATATTGATTCAAATCGACTTCGGTAATGTGATTTATATATATTGAGATGCCAAAAATTTACTTTCCAAATTAAGTTGCAGTTGAACCTTTTTAAAAAGTTATGGGTTATTAATGTTTCCAAAGAATTTTGCTTTTATAAAAATGCCAACTTTTTTAATTTTTTTCACCTTTTGGCCATATTTTCTAAAATATTGATTCAAATCGACTTCGGTAAAGTGATTTAAATATATTGAGATGCCAGAAATTTACTTTCTAAATTAAGTTGCAGTTGAACATTTTTTTGAAAGAGTTATGGGTTATTAAAGTTTCCAAAGAATTTTGCTTTTAAAAATGCCAACTTTTTTAATTTTTTTCACCTTTTGGCCATATTTTCTAAAATACTGTTGTTTTAAAAATGCCAATTTTTATAATTTTTTCACCTTTTGGGCCATATTTTCTAAGATATCGATTCAAATCGACTTCAGTAGAGTGATTTATATATATTGAGATGCCAGAAATTTACTTTCCAAATTAAGTTGGAGTTGAACCTTTTTTGAAAGAGTTATGGAATACTAAAGTTTCCAAACAATTTTGCTTTTTTAAAAATGCCAATTTTTTTTTAATTTTTTCACATTTTTGGCCATATTTTCTAAAATATTGATTCAAATCGACTTCGGCAAAGTGATTTATATATATTGAGATGCCAGAAATTTACTTTCCAAATTAAGTTGCAGTTAAACCTTTTTTGAAAGAGTTATGGGTTATTAAAGTTTCCGAAGAAATTTGCTTTTTTAAAAATGCCAATTTTTTTAATTTTTTCACCTTTTTGGCCATATTTTCTAAAATATTGATTCAAATCGACTTCGGTAAAGAGATTAATATATATTGGGATGCCAGAAATTTACTTTCCAAATTAAGTTGCAGTTGAACCTTTTTTAAAAGAGTTATGGGTTATTAATGTATTAAAAGAATTTTGCTTTTTTAAAAATGCAAACTTTTTTAATTTGTTCACCTTTTTGGCCATATTTTCTAAAATATTGCTGTTTTAAAAATGACAATTTTTATAATTTTTTCACCTTTTTGGCCATATTTTCTAAAATATTGATTAAAATCGACTTCGGTAAAGTGATTTATATATATTGAAATGAGAGAAATTTACTTTCCAAATTAAGTTGCAGTTAAACCTTTTTTGAAAGAGTTATGGGTTATTAAAGTTTCCAAAGAATTTTGTTTTTTAAAAAATGCCAATTTTTTTAGTTTTATCATATTTTTGGCCATATTTTCTAAAATATTGATTCAAATCGACTTCGGCAAAGTGATTTAAATGTACTGAGATGCCAGAAATTTACTTTCCAAATTAAGTTGCAATTGAACCTATTTTGAAAGAGTTATGTGTTATTAAAGTTTCCAAAGGATTTTGCTTTTTTAAAAATGCCAATTTTTTTCATTTTTCCACCTTTTTGGCCATATTTTCTAAAATATTGCATTTTTAAATATGCCAATTTTGATAATTTTTTCACCTTTTAGGCCATATTTTCTAAAATATTGATTAAAATCGACTTCGGTAAAGTGATTTATATATATTGAAATGAGAGAAATTTACTTTACAAATTAAGTTGCAGTTAAACCTTTTTTGAAAGAGTTATGGGTTATTAAAGTTTCCAAAGAATTTTGTTTTTTTAAAAATGCCAATTTTTTTAATTTTATCATATTTTTGGCCACATTTTCTAAAATATTGATTCAAATCGACTTCGGTAAAGTGATTTATATATATTGAGATGCCAGAAATTTACTTTACAAATTAAGTTGCAGTTTAACTTTTTTTGAAAGAGTTATTGGTTATTAAAGTTTCCGAAGAAATTTGCTTTTTAAAAATGCCAATTTTTTTAATTTTTTCACCTTTTTGGCCATATTTTCAAAAATATTGCTGTTTTAAAAATGCCAATTTTTATAATTTTTTCACCTTTTTGGCCATATTTTCTAAAATATTGATTCAAATCAACTTCGGCAAAGTGATTTAAATGTACTGAGATGCCAGAAAGTTACTTTCCAAATTAAGTTGCAATTGAACCTATTTTGAAAGAGTTATGGGTTATTAAAGTTTCCAAAGGATTTTGCTTTTTTAAAAATGCCAATTTTTTTCATTTTTCCACCTTTTTGGCCATATTTTCTAAAATATTGCATTTTTAAATATGCCAATTTTGATAATTTTTTTACCTTTTAGGCCATATTTTCTAAAATATTGATTAAAATCGACTTCGGTAAAGTGATTTATATATATTGAAATGAGAGAAATTTACTTTCCAAATTAAGTTGCAGTTGAACCTTTTTTGAAAGAGTTATGGTTTATTAAAGTTTCCAAAGAATTTTGTTTTTTTAAAAATGCCAATTTTTTTAATTTTATCATATTTTTGGCCATATTTTCTAAAATATTGATTCAAAGCGTCTTCGGTAGAGTGATTTATATATATTGAGATGGCAGAAATTTACTTTCCAAATTAAGTTGCAGTTAAACCTTTTTTGAAAGAGTTATGGGTTATTAATGTTTCCAAAGAATTTTGCTTTTTTAAAAAAGCCAACTTTTTTAATTTTTTCACCTTTTTGGCCATATTTTCTAAAATACTGCTGTTTTAAAAATGCCAATTTTTATAATTTTTTCACCTTTTGGGCCATATTTTTCTAAGATATCGATTCAAATCGACTTCGGTAGAGTGATTTATATATATTGAGATGCCAGAAATTTACTTTCCAAATTAAGTTGGAGTTGAACCTTTTTTGAAAGAGTTATGGAATACTAAAGTTTCCAAACAATTTTGCTTTTTTAAAAATGCCAATTTTTTTTTAATTTTTTCACATTTTTGGCCATATTTTCTAAAATATTGATTCAAATCGACTTCGGCAAAGTGATTTAAATGTACTGAGATGCCAGAAATTTACTTTCCAAATTAAGTTGCAATTGAACCTATTTTGAAAGAGTTATGGGTTATTAAAGTTTCCAAAGAATTTTGCTTTTTAAAAAATGCCAATTTTTTTCATTTTTCCACCTTTTTGGCCATATTTTCTAAAATATTCCTTTTTTAAAAATGCCAATTTTTATAATTTTTTTCACCTTTTAGGCCATATTTTCTAAAATATTGATTAAAATCGACTTCGGTAAAGTGATTTATATATATTGAAATGAGAGAAATTTACTTTCCAAATTAAGTTGCAGTTGAACCTTTTTTGAAAGAGTTATGGGTTATTAAAGTTTCCAAAGAATTTTGTTTTTTTAAAAATGCCAATTTTTTTAATTTTATCATATTTTTGGCCATATTTTCTAAAATATTGATTCAAAGCGTCTTCGGTAGAGTGATTTATATATATTGAGATGGCAGAAATTTACTTTCCAAATTAGTTGCAGTTAAACCTTTTTGAAAGAGTTATGGGTTATTTATGTTTCCAAAGAATTTTGCTTTTTAAAAATGCCAACTTTTTTAATTTTTTTCACCTTTTTGGGCCATATTTTCTAAGATATCGATTCAAATCGACTTCGGTAGAGTGATTTATATATATTGAGATGCCAGAAATTTACTTTCCAAATTAAGTTGGAGTTGAACCTTTTTTGAAAGAGTTATGGAATACTAAAGTTTCCAAACAATTTTGCTTTTTTAAAAATGCCAATTTTTTTTTAATTTTTTCACATTTTTGGCCACATTTTCTAAAATATTGATTCAAATCGACTTCGGTAAAGTGATTTATATATATTCAGATGCCCGAAATGTACTTTTAAAAATAAAGTTGCAATTGAACCTATTTTGAAAGAGTTATGGGTTATTAAAGTTTACAAAGAATTTTGCTATTTTAAAAATGCCTATTTTTTTAATTTTTTCACCTTTTAGGCAATATTTTCTAAAATATTGATTCAAATCGACTTCGGTAAAGTGATTTATATATATTCAGATGCCAGAAATGTACTTTTAAAAATAAAGTTGCAATTGAACCTTTTTTGAAAGAGTTATGGGTTATTAAAGTTTCTAAAGAATTTTGCTTTTTTAAATATGCCAATTTTTTTAATTTTTTCACCTTTTTGGCCATATTTTCTAAAATATTGCTTTTTTAAAAATGCTAATTTTTATAATTTTTTCATCTTTTAGGCCATATTTTCTAAAATATTGATTCAAATCGACTTCGGTAGAGTGATTTACATATATTGAGATGCCAGAAATTTACTTTACAAATTAAGTTCCAGTTAAACCTTTTTTGAAAGGGTTATGGGTTATTAAAGTTTCCAAAGAATTTTGCTTTTTTAAAAATGCCAATTTTTATAATTTTTTCACCTTTTGGGCCATATTTTCTAAGATATCGATTCAAATCGACTTCGGTAGAGTGATTTATATATATTGAGATGCCAGAAATTTACTTTACAAATTAAGTTGGAGTTGAACCTTTTTTGAAAGAGTTATGGAATATTAAAGTTTCCAAACAATTTTGCTTTTTTAAAAATGCCAATTTTTTTTTAATTTTTTCACATTTTTGGCCATATTTTCTGAACTATTGATTCAAATCGACTTCGGCAAAGTGATTTAAATGTACTGAGATGCCAGAAATTTACTTTCCAAATTAAGTTGCAATTGAACCTATTTGAAAGAGTTATGGGTTATTAAAGTTTCCAAAGAATTTAGCTTTTTTTAAAAATGCCAATTTTTTTAATTTTTTCACCTTTTTGGCCATATTTCTAAAATATTGATTCAAATCGACTTCGGTAAAGTGATTTATATATATTGAGATGCCAGAAATTTACTTTCCAAATTAAGTTGCAGTTTAACATTTTTTGAAAGAGTTATGGGTTATTAAAGTTTCCGAAGAAATTTGCTTTTTTAAAAATGCCAATTTTTTTAATTTTTTCACCTTTTTGGCCATATTTTCTAAAATATTGATTCAAATCGACTTCGGTAAAGTGATTTATATATATTGAGATGCCAGAAATTTACTTTCCAAATTAAGTTGCAGTTGAACCTTTTTTAAAAAAGTTATGGGTTATTAATGTTTCCAAAGAATTTTGCTTTTATAAAAATGCCAACTTTTTTAATTTTTTCACCCTTTTGGCCATATTTTCTAAAATATTGATTCAAATCGACTTCGGTAAAGTGATTTAAATATATTGAGATGCCAGAAATTTACTTTCTAAATTAAGTTGCAGTTGAACCTTTTTTGAAAGAGTTATGGGTTATTAAAGTTTCCAAAGAATTTTGCTTTTTTAAAAATGCCAATTTTTTTAATTTTTTCACCTTTTGGGCCATATTTTCTAAGATATCGATTCAAATCGACTTCGGTAGAGTGATTTATATATATTGAGATGCCAGAAATTTACTTTACAAATTAAGTTGGAGTTGAACCTTTTTTGAAAGAGTTATGGAATATTAAAGTTTCCAAACAATTTTGCTTTTTTAAAATGCCAATTTTTTTTTAATTTTTTCACATTTTTGGCCATATTTTCTGAACTATTGATTCAAATCGACTTCGGCAAAGTGATTTAAATGTACTGAGATGCCAGAAATTTACTTTCCAAATTAAGTTGCAATTGAACCTATTTGAAAGAGTTATGGGTTATTAAAGTTTCCAAAGAATTTAGCTTTTTTAAAAATGCCAATTTTTTTAATTTTTTCACCCTTTTGGCCATATTTTCTAAAATATTGATTCAAATCGACTTCGGTAAAGTGATTTAAATATATTGAGATGCCAGAAATTTACTTTCTAAATTAAGTTGCAGTTGAACCTTTTTGAAAGAGTTATGGGTTATTAAAGTTTCCAAAGAATTTTGCTTTTTTAAAAATGCCAATTTTTTTTTTAATTTTTTCACCTTTTGGGCCATATTTTCTAAGATATCGATTCAAATCGACTTCGGTAGAGTGATTTATATATATTGAGATGCCAGAAATTTACTTTACAAATTAAGTTCCAGTTAAACCTTTTTTGATAGGGTTATGGGTTATTAAAGTTTCCAAAGAATTTTGCTTTTTTAAAAATGCCAATTTTTATAATTTTTTTCACCTTTTGGGCCATATTTTCTAAGATATCGATTCAAATCGACTTCGGTAGAGTGATTTATATATATTGAGATGCCAGAAATTTACTTTCCAAATTAAGTTGGAGTTGAACCTTTTTTGAAAGAGTTATGGAATATTAAAGTTTCCAAACAATTTTGCTTTTTTAAAAATGCCAATTTTTTTTTAATTTTTTCACATTTTTGGCCATATTTTCTAAACTATTGATTCAAATCGACTTCGGTAAAGTGATTTATATATATTCAGATGCCAGAAATGTACTTTTAAAAATAAAGTTGCAGTTGAACCTTTTTGAAAGAGTTATGGGTTATTAAAGTTTCTAAAGAATTTTGCTTTTTAAATATGCCAATTTTTTTAATTTTTTCACCTTTTTGGCCATATTTTCTAAAATATTGCTTTTTTAAAAATGCCAATTTTTATAATTTTTTCATCTTTTAGGCCATATTTTCTAAAATATTGATTCAAATCGACTTCGGTAGAGTGATTTATATATATTGAGATGCCAGAAATTTACTTTACAAATTAAGTTCCAGTTAAACCTTTTTGATAGGGTTATGGGTTATTAAAGTTTCCAAAGAATTTTGCTTTTTTAAAAATGCCAATTTTTATAATTTTTTCACCTTTTGGGCCATATTTTCTAAGATATCGATTCAAATCGACTTCGGTAGAGTGATTTATATATATTGAGATGCCAGAAATTTACTTTCCAAATTAAGTTGGAGTTGAACCTTTTTTGAAAGAGTTATGGAATATTAAAGTTTCCAAACAATTTTGCTTTTTTAAAAATGCCAATTTTTTTTTAATTTTTTCACATTTTTGGCCATATTTTCTAAACTATTGATTCAAATCGACTTCGGCAAAGTGATTTAAATGTACTGAGATGCCAGAAATTTACTTTTCAAATTAAGTTGCAATTGAACCTATTTTGAAAGAGTTATGGGTTATTAAAGTTTCCAAAGAATTTTGCTTGTTTAAAAATGCCAATTTTCATAATTTTTTCATTTTTTTGGCCATATTTTCTAAAATATTGATTCAAAACGACTTCGGTTAAGAAATTTAAATATATTGAGATGCCAGAAATTTACTTTGCAAATTAAGTTGCAGTTGAACCTTTTTGAAAGAGTTATAGGTTATTAAAGTTTCCAAAGAATTTATCTTTTTTAAAAATGCCAATTTTTTTAATTTTTTCACCTT
This sequence comes from Drosophila quadrilineata, assembly GCA_018150725.1. Lineage (NCBI taxonomy): Eukaryota > Metazoa > Arthropoda > Insecta > Diptera > Drosophilidae > Drosophila > Drosophila quadrilineata. The sequence goes on from JAECWN010000009.1 coordinate 120,812, forward strand.
TTTGGCCATATTTTTAAAATATTGATTCAAATCGACTTCGGTAAAGTGATTTATATATATTGAGATGCCAGAAATTTACTTTCCAAATTAAGTTGCAGTTTAACATTTTTGAAAGAGTTATGGGTTATTAAAGTTTCCGAAGAAATTTGCTTTTTTAAAATGCCAATTTTTTTATTTTTTCACCTTTTGGCCATATTTTCTAAAATATTGATTCAAATCGACTTCGGTAAAGTGATTTATATATATTGAGATGCCAGAAATTTACTTTCCAAATTGTTGCAGTTGAACCTTTTTAAAAAGTTATGGGTTATTAATGTTTCCAAAGAATTTTGCTTTTATAAAAATGCCAACTTTTTTAATTTTTTCACCCTTTTCGCCATATTTTCTAAAATATTGATTCAAATCGACTTCGGTAAAGTGATTTAAATATATTGAGATGCCAGAAATTTACTTTCTAAATTAAGTTGCAGTTGAACATTTTTTGAAAGAGTTATGGGTTATTAAAGTTTCCAAAGAATTTTGCTTTTTAAAAATGCCAATTTTTTTAATTTTTCACCTTTTTGGCCATATTTTCTAAAATATTGATTCAAATCGACTTCGGTAAAGTGATTTATATATATTCAGATGCCCGAAACGTACTTTTAAAAATAAAGTTGCAATTGGACCTATTTTTAAAGAGTTATGGGTTATTAAAGTTTCCAAAGAATTTTGCTATTTTAAAAATGCCAATTTTTTTAATTTTTTCACCTTTTAGGCAATATTTTCTAAAATATTGATTCAAATCGACTTCGGTAAAGTGATTTATATATATTCAGATGCCAGAAATTTACTTTACAAATTAAGTTCCAGTTAAACCTTTTTTGATAGGGTTATGGGTTATTAAAGTTTCCAAAGAATTTTGCTTTTTTAAAAATGCCAATTTTTATAATTTTTTCACCTTTTTGGCCATATTTTCTAAAATATTGATTCAAATCGACTTCGGTAAAGTGATTTAAATATATTGAGATGCCAGAAATTTACTTTCTAAATTAAGTTGCAGTTGAACCTTTTTTGAAAGAGTTATGGGTTATTAAAGTTTCCAAAGAATTTTGCTTTTTTAAAAATGCCAATTTTTTTAATTTTTTCACCTTTTGGGCCATATTTTCTAAGATATCGATTCAAATCGACTTCGGTAGAGTGATTTATATATATTGAGATGCCAGAAATTTACTTTACAAATTAAGTTCCAGTTAAACCTTTTTTGATAGGGTTATGGGTTATTAAAGTTTCCAAAGAATTTTGCTTTTTTAAAAATGCCAATTTTTATAATTTTTTCACCTTTTGGGCCATATTTTCTAAGATATCGATTCAAATCGACTTCGGTAGAGTGATTTATATATATTGAGATGCCAGAAATTTACTTTCCAAATTAAGTTGGAGTTGAACCTTTTTTGAAAGAGTTATGGAATATTAAAGTTTCCAAACAATTTTGCTTTTTTAAAAATGCCAATTTTTTTTTAATTTTTTTACATTTTTGGCCATATTTTCTAAACTATTGATTCAAATCGACTTCGGTAAAGTGATTTATATATATTCAGATGCCAGAAATGTACTTTTAAAAATAAAGTTGCAATTGAACCTTTTTTGAAAGAGTTATGGGTTATTAAAGTTTCTAAAGAATTTTGCTTTTTTAAATATGCCAATTTTTTTAATTTTTTCACCTTTTTGGCCATATTTTCTAAAATATTGCTTTTTTAAAAATGCCAATTTTTATAATTTTTTCATCTTTTAGGCCATATTTTCTAAAATATTGATTCAAATCGACTTCGGTAGAGTGATTTATATATATTGAGATGCCAGAAATTTACTTTACAAATTAAGTTCCAGTTAAACCTTTTTTGATAGGGTTATGGGTTATTAAAGTTTCCAAAGAATTTTGCTTTTTTAAAAATGCCAATTTTTATAATTTTTTCACCTTTTGGGCCATATTTTTCTAAGATATCGATTCAAATCGACTTCGGTAGAGTGATTTATATATATTGAGATGCCAGAAATTTACTTTCCAACTTAAGTTGGAGTTGAACCTTTTTTGAAAGAGTTATGGAATATTAAAGTTTCCAAACAATTTTGCTTTTTTAAAAATGCCAATTTTTTTTAATTTTTTCACATTTTTGGCCATATATTTTCTAAACTATTGATTCAAATCGACTTGGCAAAGTGATTTAAATGTACTGAGATGCCAGAAATTTACTTTTCAAATTAAGTTGCAATTGAACCTATTTTGAAAGAGTTATGGGTTATTAAAGTTTCCAAAGAATTTTGCTTGTTTAAAAATGCCAATTTTCATAATTTTTTCATTTTTTTGGCCATATTTTCTAAAATATTGATTCAAAACGACTTCGGTTAAGAAATTTAAATATATTGAGATGCCAGAAATTTACTTTGCAAATTAAGTTGCAGTTGAACCTTTTTGAAAGAGTTATAGGTTATTAAAGTTTCCAAAGAATTTATCTTTTTTAAAAATGCCAATTTTTTTAATTTTTTCACCTTTTTGGCCATATTTTTTAAAATATTGATTCAAATCGACTTCGGTAAAGTGATTTATATATATTGAGATGCCAGAAATTTACTTTCCAAATTAAGTTGCAGTTTAACATTTTTTGAAAGAGTTATGGGTTATTAAAGTTTCCGAAGAAATTTGCTTTTTTAAAAATGCCAATTTTTTTAATTTTTTCACCTTTTGGCCATATTTTCTAAAATATTGATTCAAATCGACTTCGGTAAAGTGATTTATATATATTGAGATGCCAGAAATTTACTTTCCAAATTAAGTTGCAGTTGAACCTTTTTTAAAAAAGTTATGGGTTATTAATGTTTCCAAAGAATTTTGCTTTTATAAAAATGCCAACTTTTTTAATTTTTTCACCCTTTTCGCCATATTTTCTAAAATATTGATTCAAATCGACTTCGGTAAAGTGATTTAAATATATTGAGATGCCAGAAATTTACTTTCTAAATTAAGTTGCAGTTGAACATTTTTTGAAAGAGTTATGGGTTATTAAAGTTTCCAAAGAATTTTGCTTTTTTAAAATGCCAATTTTTTTAATTTTTTCACCTTTTTGGCCATATTTTCTAAAATATTGATTCAAATCGACTTCGGTAAAGTGATTTATATATATTCAGATGCCCGAAACGTACTTTTAAAAATAAAGTTGCAATTGGACCTATTTTTAAAGAGTTATGGGTTATTAAAGTTTCCAAAGAATTTTGCTATTTTAAAAATGCCAATTTTTTTAATTTTTTCACCTTTTAGGCAATATTTTCTAAAATATTGATTCAAATCGACTTCGGTAAAGTGATTTATATATATTCAGATGCCAGAAATGTACTTTTACAAATAAAGTTGCAATTGAACCTTTTTTGAAAGAGTTATGGGTTATTAAAGTTTCCAAAGAATTTGCTTTTTTAAAAGTGCCAATTTTTTTCATTTTTCCACCTTTTGGCCATATTTTCTAAAATATTGCTTTTTAAAAATGCCAATTTTATAATTTTTTCACCTTTTAGGCCATATTTTCTAAAATATTGATTAAAATCGACTTCGGTAAAGTGATTTATATATATTGAAATGAGAGAAATTTACTTTTCAAATTAAGTTGCAGTTGAACCTTTTTTGAAAGAGTTATGGGTTATTAAAGTTTCCAAAGAATTTTGTTTTTTTAAAAATGCCAATTTTTTTAATTTTATCATATTTTTGGCCATATTTTCTAAAATATTGATTCAAGGCGTCTTCGGTAGAGTGATTTATATATAATGAGATGGCAGAAATTTACTTTCCAAATTAAGTTGCAGTTAAACCTTTTTTGAAAGAGTTATTTATTTATTTATTTATTTATTTATTTAATGTCAACTATGAACAGTCGACAGAAATTAATTAATATGTATCATTACAATAAAATTTAAAAATGATTAAATTAAATATATAAAATAAATTATATATATGTTTAAAAATTAAAAATTAGAATTAAATTAAAATAAAAATAATAAATAAATAGTTCTGGGGTGAATAAATGTAAATTGATTCAACATTTGTTGCTAGGATTGGGGAAACCCAGGAAAACCCAATCAAATCAATGACCACCACCAGAGATTATGTGATTAATGTGTGAGTAAATGTTCTAAGATTAAGGCTTTATTAGTAGAAACAGACGACTCTAATCTAATAACCCCGTAAAGACTGTTAAACTCAGAACATAGTACTCTAAAAGGTTCATGCATAAGGTAATTAGTAGGGCAAGTGCTAATTTTTAATAAGGAAAAGAAACGGGTAGATCTGATAGGAATTGAAAAGTTTAATTTGTTAAGCAAGAAAGGAGAGTTAATATCACCATTGATAAGTTTTAGAATGAAAGTTACACCCAGCATAGTGCGACGGTGTAAAAGGGAAGGAAGATTAATTAATAGTAATCTACTAGGATATGGCGGAAGGTTAAATTGTGGTGACCAATTTAAGTTTCTTAGTGCGAAAATTAGAAACTTTTTTTGCACCGATTCGATTTTGTCTTTGTAAGTCTGATACTGTGGTGACCACAAACAGGACCCATACTCGAGAATGGGACGTACCAGAGAGACATAAAGCTGTTTAGTCGTATAAGGGTCATTGAATTCCTTAGACCAACGCTTAATGAAACCTAAGACCTTCATGGCTTTATTTACCATGAACTCAATGTGATCGTTGAATGAGAGTTTACGATCAAGTAAGATGCCTAGGTCATTAATTTGAGATATATTCTCAAGAAGATGGCCGTCTAACAAATATTGAACATGCACAGGTTGTGTTCTGCAAAAAGTCATGGCTTTGCACTTTGAGCAATTTAGGGCAATTAGATTGGTTTTACACCATGAATTGAAAATATTTAGATCAGCTTGCAACAAAGAAGCAGAAATAGGATCCTTATAAGAAAGGCATAATTTAACGTCATCTGCATACATCAAAACAGCACTATTCTTAATAATAGACGGAAGGTCATTAATAAATAAATTGAAAAGCAATGGTCCGAGGTGGCTACCTTGGGGCACTCCTGAATAAACAAAGATCTGCTTAGAAAGGGCAGAATTGAACATAACTCTTGAGTTCTATTTTTAAGATAATTGGAAATCCAGTTCATAAGAGTATGAGGAAAACCAAGAAGCGATAACTTGTGCATTAGGAGAGTATGGTTTACAGAATCAAATGCTTTACTGAAGTCAGTGTAGATAACATCCGTTTGCATCGTACTATGAAACCCACTAATGACAATAGAGGAGAGTTCCAATAAGTTTGTTGTAGTAGATTTGGATCTCACAAAGCCATGCTGGGTTGGTGAGATGATTGAGCTACATAAGTGTTGCAGTTGAGAAGTAATGATTTTCTCGAATAATTTAGGAATAGCAGACAACTTAGAAATAGCTCTATAGTTCATGACGTCAGATTTAGAGCCTTTTTTTGTAAGGCAATAACATAAGATTCTTTCCATAACTTAGGAAATAATCCGGTCGAAACGGACAAAAAAAAAAGTTTAAGAATTGGCTTACAGAGCGAATTTGCACAGTATCTGAGAACACAGCCAGGCACCCCATCTGGCCCAGGAGAAAAAGATGGCTTGACCAAACTCAGCTCACAACCTAGCAAACTTTCCGTAATCTGCGGACCGAAAACAGAGTTAGCTGGATAAATTCTATAAGGATAAGGAGACTTAGAATCGTAAATCTTAGAAGAATAAGTATCCTGGAAAAAATCTGCAAATAAGTCCGAAATATATTGATCGGTACTAGCTGTTTTCTCGTTTAGCGTTAGAGAAGAAGGATATGTAGCAGCTCGCCGTTTTAGATTTACAAAATTATAAAACTGCTTAGGGTCTTTGGAAAAATGTAATCTACAGCGAGTTAAATATGCACTATAGCAACGGTGGTTCAGAGTATCAAAGCCAGACTTAGCGCTGACATACCTTGAAAAATCAATAAGCCTACCAGATAATTTGAACTTTTTGTAAAGCTTGGATTTTAAATTTTTAAGTCTCCAAAGTTCCCTAGAGAACCAAGGTAGTTTTGTAGACTTAGAAAGATACACCCTAGAGTTAATAGCTCTATAAAAAATGTGAATCGCACATTCTAATTTATTAGAAGAGTACAATTCCGACCAATCATAGTTATTAAATAAAATATTGAGATCACTAAAGTTTACTTTACGAAAACAGTAGTGTTTAGTGGTTGGAAGTGTTTTATTTTGCTGCCCGGATGGTGACAGCAAAATAGCTAGCTCTAAAGTGGGGTGGAACGCATCTTCAGGTGAAACTAAAGGATCAATTCTTACAACAGTATCGCATACCTGATCTGATACAAAGACAAGATCAAGTATTCGGTTCCTGCTATTTCGAATTGAGTTGAGCTGAGATAGATTTAGTTCAAGAAGTCCCGACAGAAACTCGTTAGAAGTCATTAAGTCGTTGTTATCCGACCAAATAACATCGGGCAAGTTAAAGTCACCAACAACTACCAAACAATCTTTATCCAAAAGCATGCTGGACAAAGATTGAATTACCGTTAAGTGAGCTAGGTATACAGATAAATCAGACTGGGGAGGAATATATGAACAGGAAATATATAAGTTAATGTTATGAATTCGCACTTTCACACATACAATTTCTATATTAGTGGGGAGTTATTTACTAATTGCGATACAAGATTAGATTTTATCGCAATAAGGACGCCTCCAGCTTTTCTATCCATTCTATCACATCTATAAGTAACATAAAGAGGTGAAAGTATAGATGCATCAAGAATGTCAGAATGTCATGTTATGGGTTATTAATGTTTCCAAAGAATTTTGCTTTTTTAAAAATGCCAACTTTTTTAATTTTTTCACTTTTTTGGCCATATTTTCTAAAATACTGCTGTTTTAAAAATGTCAATTTTTTTAATTTTTTCACATTTTTGGCCATGTTTTCTAAAATATTGATTCAAATCGACTTCGGCAAAGTGATTTAAATATACTGAGATGCCAGAAATTTACTTTCCAAATTAAGTTGCAATTGAACTTATTTTGAAAGAGTTATTGGTTATTAAAGTTTCCAAAGAATTTTGCTTTTTTAAAAATGAGAATTTTTTTAATTTTTTCCCATTAATGGCCATATTTTCTAAAATATTGATTCAAATCGACTTCGATAGAGTGATTTATATATATTGAGATGCCAGAAATTTACTTTCCAAATTAAGTTGCAGTTGAACCTTTTTTGAAAGAGTTATGGGTTATTAAAGTTTCCAAAGGATTTTGCTTTTTTAAAAATGAGATGCTAGAAATTTACTTTCCAAATTAAGTTGCAGTTGAACCTTTTTTGAAAGAGTTATGGGTTATTAAAGTTTCCAAAGAATTTTGCTTTTTTAAAAACGCCAATTTTTTTAATTTTTTCACCTTTTTGGCCATATTTTCTAAAATATTGATTCAAATCGACTTTGGTAAAGTGATTTATATATATTCAGATGCCAGAAATGTACTTTTACAAATAAAGTTGCAATTGAACCTTTTTTGAAAGAGTTATGGGTTATTAAAGTTTCCAAAGAATTTTGCTTTTTTAAAAATGCCAATTTTTTTCATTTTTCCACCTTTTTGGCCATATTTTCTAAAATATTGCTTTTTTAAAAATGCCAATTTTTATAATTTTTTCACCTTTTAGGCCATATTTTCTAAAATATTGATTAAAATCGACTTCGGTAAAGTGATTTATATATATTGAAATGAGAGAAATTTACTTTCCATATTAAGTTGCAGTTGAATCTTTTTTGAAAGAGTTATGGGTTATTAAAGTTTCCAAAGAATTTTGTTTTTTTAAAAATATTGATTCAAAGCGACTTCGGTAGAGTGATTTATATATAATGAGATGGCAGAAATTTACTTTCCAAATTAAGTTGCAGTTAAACCTTTTTTGAAAGAGTTATGGGTTATTAAAGTTTCCAAAGAATTTTGCTTTTTTAAAAATGCCAACTTTTTTAATTTTTTCACTTTTTTGGCCATATTTTCTAAAATACTGCTGTTTTAAAAATGTCAATTTTTTTTAATTTTTTCACATTTTTGGCCATGTTTTCTAAAATATTGATTCAAATCGACTTCGGCAAAGTGATTTAAATATACTGAGATGCCAGAAATTTACTTTCCAAATTAAGTTGCAATTGAACTTATTTTGAAAGAGTTATTGGTTATTAAAGTTTCCAAAGAATTTTGCTTTTTTAAAAATGAGAATTTTTTTAATTTTTTCCCATTGATGGCCATATTTTCTAAAATATTGATTCAAATCGACTTCGATAGAGTGATTTATATATATTGAGATGCCAGAAATTTACTTTCCAAATTAAGTTGCAGTTGAACCTTTTTTGAAAGAGTTATGGGTTATTAAAGTTTCCAAAGAATTTTGCTTTTTTTAAAATGCCAATTTTTTTCTTAATTTTTTCACATTTTTGGCCATATTTTCTAAAATATTGATTCAAATCGACTTCGGTAGAGTGATTTATATATAATGAGATGGCAGAAATTTACTTTCCAAATTAAGTTGCAGTTAAACCTTTTTTGAAAGAGTTATGGGTTATTAACTCAAAGAATTTTGTTTTTTTAAAAATGCCAACTTTTTAATTTTTTCACCTTTTTGGCCATATTTTCTAAAATACTGCTGTTTTATAAATGCCAATTTTTTTAATTTTTTTCACCTTTTTGGCCATGTTTTCTAAAATATTGATTCAAATCGACTTCGGCAAAGTGATTTAAATATATTGAGATGCCAGAAATTTACTTTCTAAATTAAGTTGCAGTTGAACCTTTTTTGAAAGAGTTATGGGTTATTAATGTTTCCAAAGAATTTTGCTTTTTTAAAAATGCCAACTTTTTTAATTTTTTCACCTTTTTGGCCATATTTTCTAAAATACTGCTGTTTTAAAAATGCCAATTTTTTTAATTTTTTTCACATTTTTTGCCATGTTTTCTAAAATATTGATTCAAATCGACTTCGGCAAAGTGATTTAAATATACTGAGATGCCAGAAATTTACTTTCCAAATTAAGTTGCAATTGAACCTATTTTGAAAGAGTTATTGGTTATTAAAGTTTCCAAAGAATTTTGCTTTTTAAAAATGACAATTTTTTTAATTTTTTTCCATTAATGGCCATATTTTCTAAAATATTGATTCAAATCGACTTCGATAGAGTGATTTATATATATTGAGATGCTAGAAATTTACTTTCCAAATTAAGTTGCAGTTGAACCTTTTTTGAAAGAGTTATGGGTTATTAAAGTTTCCAAAGAATTTTGCTTTTTTAAAAATGCCAATTTTTTAATTTTTTCACCTTTTTGGTCATATTTTCTAAAATATTGATTCAAATCGACTTTGTAAAGTGATTTATATATATTCAGATGCCAGAAATGTACTTTTACAAATAAAGTTGCAATTGAACCTTTTTGAAAGAGTTATGGGTTATTAAAGTTTCCAAAGAATTTTGCTTTTTTAAAAATGCCAATTTTTTTCATTTTTCCACCTTTTTGGCCATATTTTCTAAAATATTGCTTTTTTAAAAATGCCAATTTTTATAATTTTTTCACCTTTTAGGCCATATTTTCTAAAATATTGATTAAAATCGACTTCGGTAAAGTGATTTATATATATTGAAATGAGAGAAATTTACTTTCCATATTAAGTTGCAGTTGAATCTTTTTTGAAAGAGTTATGGGTTATTAAAGTTTCCAAAGAATTTTGTTTTTTTAAAAATATTGATTCAAAGCGACTTCGGTAGAGTGATTTATATATAATGAGATGGCAGAAATTTACTTTCCAAATTAAGTTGCAGTTAAACCTTTTTTGAAAGAGTTATGGGTTATTAATGTTTCCAAAGAATTTTGCTTTTTTAAAAATGCCAATTTTTTTAATTTTTTCACCTTTTGGCCATATTTTCTAAAAATACTGCTGTTTTATAAATGCCAATTTTTTTAATTTTTTCACATTTTTGGCCATGTTTTCTAAAATATTGATTCAAATCGACTTCGGCAAAGTGATTTAAATATATTGAGATGCCAGAAATTTACTTTCTAAATTAAGTTGCAGTTGAACCTTTTTTGAAAGAGTTATGGGTTATTAATGTTTCCAAAGAATTTTGCTTTTTTAAAAATGCCAACTTTTTTAATTTTTTCACCTTTTTGGCCATATTTTCTAAAATACTGCTGTTTTAAAAATGCCAATTTTTTTTAATTTTTTCACATTTTTGGCCATGTTTTCTAAAATATTGATTCAAATCGACTTCGGCAAAGTGATTTAAATATACTGAGATGCCAGAAATTTACTTTCCAAATTAAGTTGCAATTGAACCTATTTTGAAAGAGTTATTGGTTATTAAAGTTTCCAAAGAATTTTGCTTTTTAAAAATGACAATTTTTTTAATTTTTTTCCCATTAATGGCCATATTTTCTAAAATATTGATTCAAATCGACTTCGATAGAGTGATTTATATATATTGAGATGCTAGAAATTTACTTTCCAAATTAAGTTGCAGTTGAACCTTTTTTGAAAGAGTTATGGGTTATTAAAGTTTCCAAAGAATTTTGCTTTTTTAAAAATGCCAATTTTTTTCATTTTTTCACCTTTTTGGCCATATTTTCTAAAATATTGATTCAAATCGACTTTGGTAAAGTGATTTATATATATTCAGATGCCAGAAATGTACTTTTAGAGAAAGAGTTATGGGTTATTAAAGTTTCCAAATAATTTTGCTTTTTTTAAAATGCCAATTTTTTTCTTAATTTTTTTCACATTTTTGGCCATATTTTCTAAAATATTGATTCAAATCGACTTCGGTAGAGTGATTTATATATAATGAGATGGCAGAAATTTACTTTCCAAATTAAGTTGCAGTTAAACCTTTTTTGAAAGAGTTATGGGTTATTAACTCAAAGAATTTTGCTTTTTTAAAAATGCCAACTTTTTTAATTTTTTCACCTTTTTGGCCATATTTTCTAAAATACTGCTGTTTTAAAAATGCCAATTTTTTTAATTTTTTCACATTTTTGGCCATGTTTTTAAAATATTGATTCAAATCGACTTCGGCAAAGTGATTTAAATATATTGAGATGCCAGAAATTTACTTTCCAAATTAAGTTGCAGTTGAACCTTTTTTGAAAGAGTTATGGGTTATTAATGTTTCCAAAGAATTTTGCTTTTTAAAAATGCCAACTTTTTTAATTTTTTCACCTTTTTGGCCATATTTTCTAAAATACTGCTGTTTTAAAAATGCCATTTTTTTTTAATTTTTTCACATTTTTGGCCATATTTTCTAAAATATTGATTCAAATCGACTTCGGCAAAGTGATTTAAATATACTGAGATGCCAGAAATTTATTTTCCAAATTAAGTTGCAATTGAACCTATTTTGAAAGAGTTATTGGTTATTAAAGTTTCCAAAGAATTTTGCTTTTTTAAAAATGACAATTTTTTTAATTTTTTCCCATTAATGGCCATATTTTCTAAAATATTGATTCAAATCTTTGATAGAGTGATTTATATATATTGACATGCCAGAAATTTACTTTCCAAATTAAGTTGCAGTTGAACCTTTTTTGAAAGAGTTATGGGTTATTAAAGTTTCCAAAGAATTTTGCTTTTTTTAAAATGCCAATTTTTTTCTTAATTTTTTCACATTTTTGGCCATATTTTCTAAAATATTGATTCAAATCGACTTCGGTAGAGTGATTTATATATAATGAGATGGCAGAAATTTACTTTCCAAATTAAGTTGCAGTTAAACCTTTTTTGAAAGAGTTATGGGTTATTAACTCAAAGAATTTTGCTTTTTTAAAAATGCCAACTTTTTTAATTTTTTCACCTTTTTGGCCATATTTTCTAAAATACTGCTGTTTTATAAATGCCAATTTTTTTTAATTTTTTCACATTTTTGGCCATGTTTTCTAAAATATTGATTCAAATCGACTTCGGCAAAGTGATTTAAATATATTGAGATGCCAGAAATTTACTTTCTAAATTAAGTTGCAGTTGAACCTTTTTGAAAGAGTTATGGGTTATTAATGTTTCCAAAGAATTTTGCTTTTTTAAAAATGCCAACTTTTTTAATTTTTTCACCTTTTTGGCCATATTTTCTAAAATACTGCTGTTTTAAAATGCCAATTTTTTTTTAATTTTTTCACATTTTTGGCCATGTTTTCTAAAATATTGATTCAAATCGACTTCGGCAAAGTGATTTAAATATACTAAGATGCCCGAAATTTACTTTCCAAATTAAGTTGCAATTGAACCTATTTTGAAAGAGTTATTGGTTATTAAAGTTTCCAAAGAATTTTGCTTTTTTAAAAATGACAATTTTTTTAATTTTTTCCCATTAATGGTCATATTTTCTAAAATATTGATTCAAATCGACTTCGATAGAGTGATTTATATATATTGAGATGCTAGAAATTTACTTTCCAAATTAAGTTGCAGTTGAACCTTTTTTGAAAGAGTTATGGGTTATTAAAGTTTCCAAAGAATTTTGCTTTTTTAAAAATGCCAATTTTTTCATTTTTTCACCTTTTTGGCCATATTTTCTAAAATATTGATTCAAATCGACTTTGGTAAAGTGATTTATATATATTCAGATGCCAGAAATGTACTTTTAGAGAAAGAGTTATGGGTTATTAAAGTTTCCAAATAATTTTGCTTTTTTTAAAATGCCAATTTTTTTCTTAATTTTTTCACATTTTTGGCCATATTTTCTAAAATATTGATTCAAATCGACTTCGGTAGAGTGATTTATATATAATGAGATGGCAGAAATTTACTTTCCAAATTAAGTTGCAGTTAAAACTTTTTTGAAAGAGTTATGGGTTATTAACTCAAAGAATTTTGCTTTTTTAAAATGCCAACTTTTTTAATTTTTTCACCTTTTTGGCCATATTTTCTAAAATACTGCTGTTTTAAAAATGCCAATTTTTTTTAATTTTTTCACATTTTTGGCCATGTTTTCTAAAATATTGATTCAAATCGACTTCGGCAAAGTGATTTAAATATATTGAGATGCCAGAAATTTACTTTCCAAATTAAGTTGCAGTTGAACCTTTTTTGAAAGAGTTATGGGTTATTAATGTTTCCAAAGAATTTTGCTTTTTTAAAAATGCCAACTTTTTTAATTTTTTCACCTTTTTGGCCATATTTTCTAAAATACTGCTGTTTTAAAATGCCATTTTTTTTAATTTTTTCACATTTTTGGCCATATTTTCTAAAATATTGATTCAAATCGACTTCGGCAAAGTGATTTAAATATACTGAGATGCCAGAAATTTATTTTCCAAATTAAGTTGCAATTGAACCTATTTTGAAAGAGTTATTGGTTATTAAAGTTTCCAAAGAATTTTGCTTTTTTAAAAATGACAATTTTTTTAATTTTTTCCCATTAATGGCCATATTTTCTAAAATATTGATTCAAATCTTTGATAGAGTGATTTATATATATTGACATGCCAGAAATTTACTTTCCAAATTAAGTTTCAGTTGAACCTTTTTTGAAAGAGTTATGGGTTATTAAAGTTTCCAAAGAATTTTGCTTTTTTAAAATGCCAATTTTTTTTCTTAATTTTTTCACATTTTTGGCCATATTTTCTAAAATATTGTTTCAAATCGACTTCGGTAGAGTGATTTATATATAATGAGATGGCAGAAATTTACTTTCCAAATTAAGTTGCAGTTAAACCTTTTTTGAAAGAGTTATGGGTTATTAACTCAAAGAATTTTGCTTTTTAAAAATGCCAACTTTTTTAATTTTTTCACCTTTTTGGCCATATTTTCTAAAATACTGCTGTTTTATAAATGCCAATTTTTTTTAATTTTTTCACATTTTTGGCCATGTTTTCTAAAATATTGATTCAAATCGACTTCGGCAAAGTGATTTAAATATATTGACATGCCAGAAATTTACTTTCTAAATTAAGTTGCAGTTGAACCTTTTTTGAAAGAGTTATGGGTTATTAATGTTTCCAAAGAATTTTGCTTTTTAAAAATGCCAACTTTTTTAATTTTTTCACCTTTTGGCCATATTTTCTAAAATACTGCTGTTTTAAAATGCCAATTTTTTTTAATTTTTTTCACATTTTTGGCCATGTTTTCTAAAATATTGATTCAAATCGACTTCGGCAAAGTGATTTAAATATACTGAGATGCCAGAAATTTACTTTCCAAATTAAGTTGCAATTGAACCTATTTTGAAAGAGTTATTGGTTATTAAAGTTTCCAAAGAATTTTGCTTTTTAAAATGACAATTTTTTTAATTTTTTCCCATTAATGGCCATATTTTCTAAAATATTGATTCAAATCGACTTCGATAGAGTGATTTATATATATTGAGATGCTAGAAATTTACTTTCCAAATTAAGTTGCAGTTGAACCTTTTTTGAAAGAGTTATGGGTTATTAAAGTTTCCAAAGAATTTTGCTTTTTTAAAAATGCCACATTTTTTCATTTTTTCACCTTTTTGGCCATATTTTCTAAAATATTGATTCAAATCGACTTTGGTAAAGTGATTTATATATATTCAGATGCCAGAAATGTACTTTTAGAGAAAGAGTTATGGGTTATTAAAGTTTCCAAATAATTTTGCTTTTTTTAAATGCCAATTTTTTCTTAATTTTTTCACATTTTTGGCCATATTTTCTAAAATATTGATTCAAATCGACTTCGGTAGAGTGATTTATATATAATGAGATGGCAGAAATTTACTTTCCAAATTAAGTTGCAGTTAAACCTTTTTGAAAGAGTTATGGGTTATTAACTCAAAGAATTTTGTTTTTTTAAAAATGCCAACTTTTTTAATTTTTTCACCTTTTTGGCCATATTTTCTAAAATACTGCTGTTTTAAAAATGCCAATTTTTTTTAATTTTTTCACATTTTTGGCAATGTTTTCTAAAATATTGATTCAAATCGACTTCGGCAAAGTGATTTAAATATATTGAGATGCCAGAAATTTACTTTCCAAATTAAGTTGCAGTTGAACCTTTTTTGAAAGAGTTATGGGTTATTAATGTTTCCAAAGAATTTTGCTTTTTTAAAAATGCCAACTTTTTTAATTTTTTCACCTTTTGGCCATATTTTCTAAAATACTGCTGTTTTAAAATGCCAATTTTTTTTTTAATTTTTTCACATTTTGGCCATGTTTTCTAAAATATTGATTCAAATCGACTTCGGCAAAGTGATTTAAATATACTGAGATGCCAGAAATTTACTTTCCAAATTAAGTTGCAATTGAACCTATTTTGAAAGAGTTATTGGTTATTAAAGTTTCCAAAGAATTTTGCTTTTTAAAAATGACAATTTTTTTTATTTTTTCCCATTAATGGCCATATTTTCTAAAATATTGATTCAAATCGACTTCGATAGAGTGATTTATATATATTGAGATGCTAGAAATTTACTTTCCAAATTAAGTTGCAGTTGAACCTTTTTTGAAAGAGTTATGGGTTATTAAAGTTTCAAAGAATTTTGCTTTTTAAAAATGCCACATTTTTTCATTTTTCACCTTTTTGGCCATATTTTCTAAAATATTGATTCAAATCGACTTTGGTAAAGTGATTTATATATATTCAGATGCCAGAAATGTACTTTTAGAGAAAGAGTTATGGGTTATTAAAGTTTCCAAATAATTTTGCTTTTTTTAAAATGCCAATTTTTTCTTAATTTTTTCACATTTTTGGCCATATTTTCTAAAATATTGATTCAAATCGACTTCGGTAGAGTGATTTATATATAATGAGATGGCAGAAATTTACTTTCCAAATTAAGTTGCAGTTAAACCTTTTTGAAAGAGTTATGGGTTATTAACTCAAAGAATTTTGCTTTTTTAAAAATGCCAACTTTTTTAATTTTTTCACCTTTTTGGCCATATTTTCTAAAATACTGCTGTTTTAAAAATGCCAATTTTTTTTAATTTTTTCACATTTTTGGCAATGTTTTCTAAAATATTGATTCAAATCGACTTCGGCAAAGTGATTTAAATATATTGAGATGCCAGAAATTTACTTTCCAAATTAAGTTGCAGTTGAACCTTTTTGAAAGAGTTATGGGTTATTAATGTTTCCAAAGAATTTTGCTTTTTTAAAAATGCCAACTTTTTTAATTTTTTCACCTTTTTGGCCATATTTTCTAAAATACTGCTGTTTTAAAAATGCCAATTTTTTTTTAATTTTTTCACATTTTTGGCCATGTTTTCTAAAATATTGATTCAAATCGACTTCGGCAAAGTGATTTAAATATACTGAGATGCCAGAAATTTACTTTCCAAATTAAGTTGCAATTGAACCTATTTTGAAAGAGTTATTGGTTATTAAAGTTTCCAAAGAATTTTGCTTTTTTAAAAATGACAATTTTTTTAATTTTTTCCCATTAATGGCCATATTTTCTAAAATATTGATTCAAATCGACTTCGATAGAGTGATTTATATATATTGAGATGCTAGAAATTTACTTTCCAAATTAAGTTGCAGTTGAACCTTTTTTGAAAGAGTTATGGGTTATTATAGTTTCCAAAGAATTTTGCTTTTTTTAAAATGCCAATTTTTTTCTTAATTTTTTCACATTTTTGGCCATATTTTCTAAAATATTGATTCAAATCGACTTCGGTAGAGTGATTTATATATAATGAGATGGCAGAAATTTACTTTCCAAATTAAGTTGCAGTTAAACCTTTTTGAAAGAGTTATGGGTTATTAACTCAAAGAATTTTGCTTTTTAAAAATTCCAACTTTTTAATTTTTTTCACCTTTTGGCCATATTTTCTAAAATACTGCTGTTTTTAAAATGCCAATTTTTTTTAATTTTTTCACATTTTTGGCCATGTTTTCTAAAATATTGATTCAAATCGACTTCGGCAAAGTGATTTAAATATATTGAGATGCCAGAAATTTACTTTCTAAATTAAGTTGCAGTTAAACCTTTTTGAAAGAGTTATGGGTTATTAACTCAAAGAATTTTGCTTTTTAAAAATGCCAACTTTTTTAATTTTTTCACCTTTTTGGCCATATTTTCTAAAATACTGCTGTTTTAAAAATGCCAATTTTTTTAATTTTTTCACATTTTGGCCATGTTTTCTAAAATATTGATTCAAATCGACTTCGGCAAAGTGATTTAAATATATTGAGATGCCAGAAATTTACTTTCCAAATTAAGTTGCAGTTGAACCTTTTTTGAAAGAGTTATGGGTTATTAATGTTTCCAAAGAATTTTGCTTTTTAAAAATGCCAACTTTTTAATTTTTTCACCTTTTTGGCCATATTTTCTAAAATACTGCTGTTTTAAAAATGCCAATTTTTTTAATTTTTCACATTTTGGCCATGTTTTCTAAAATATTGATTCAAATCGACTTCGGCAAAGTGATTTAAATATACTGAGATGCCAGAAATTTACTTTCCAAATTAAGTTGCAATTGAACCTATTTTGAAAGAGTTATTGGTTATTAAAGTTTCAAAGAATTTTGCTTTTTTAAAAATGACAATTTTTTTAATTTTTTCCCATTAATGGCCATATTTTCTAAAATATTGATTCAAATCGACTTCGATAGAGTGATTTATATATATTGAGATGCTAGAAATTTACTTTCCAAATTAAGTTGCAGTTGAACCTTTTTGAAAGAGTTATGGGTTATTAAAGTTTCCAAAGAATTTTGCTTTTTTAAAAATGCCACATTTTTTCATTTTTTCACCTTTTTGGCCATATTTTCTAAAATATTGATTCAAATCGACTTTGGTAAAATGATTTATATATATTCAGATGCCAGAAATGTACTTTTAGAGAAAGAGTTATGGGTTATTAAAGTTTCCAAATAATTTTGCTTTTTTTAAAATGCCAATTTTTTTCTTAATTTTTTCACATTTTTGGCCATATTTTCTAAAATATTGATTCAAATCGACTTCGGTAGAGTGATTTATATATAATGAGATGGCAGAAATTTACTTTCCAAATTAAGTTGCAGTTAAACCTTTTTTGAAAGACTTATGGGTTATTAACTCAAAGAATTTTGCTTTTTTAAAAATGCCAACTTTTTTAATTTTTTCACCTTTTTGGCCATATTTTCTAAAATACTGCTGTTTTAAAAATGCCAATTTTTTTTAATTTTTTCACATTTTGGCAATGTTTTCTAAAATATTGATTCAAATCGACTTCGGCAAAGTGATTTAAATATATTGAGATGCCAGAAATTTACTTTCCAAATTAAGTTGCAGTTGAACCTTTTTGAAAGAGTTATGGGTTATTAATGTTTCCAAAGAATTTTGCTTTTTTAAAAATGCCAACTTTTTTAATTTTTCACCTTTTTGGCCATATTTTCTAAAATACTGCTGTTTTAAAAATGCCATTTTTTTAATTTTTTCACATTTTTGGCCATATTTTCTAAAATATTGATTCAAATCGACTTCGGTAGAGTGATTTATATATAATGAGATGGCAGAAATTTACTTTCCAAATTAAGTTGCAGTTAAACCTTTTTTGAAAGAGTTATGGGTTATTAACTCAAAGAATTTTGCTTTTTTAAAAATTCCAACTTTTTTTAATTTTTTCACCTTTTGGCCATATTTTCTAAAATACTGCTGTTTTAAAAATGCCAATTTTTTTTAATTTTTCACATTTTTGGCCATGTTTTCTAAAATATTGATTCAAATCGACTTCGGCAAAGTGATTTAAATATATTGAGATGCCAGAAATTTACTTTCTAAATTAAGTTGCAGTTAAACCTTTTTGAAAGAGTTATGGGTTATTAACTCAAAGAATTTTGCTTTTTAAAAATGCCAACTTTTTAATTTTTTCACCTTTTTGGCCATATTTTCTAAAATACTGCTGTTTTAAAAATGCCAATTTTTTTAATTTTTTTCACATTTTTGGCCATGTTTTCTAAAATATTGATTCAAATCGACTTCGGCAAAGTGATTTAAATATATTGAGATGCCAGAAATTTACTTTCCAAATTAAGTTGCAGTTGAACCTTTTTGAAAGAGTTATGGGTTATAAATGTTTCCAAAGAATTTTGCTTTTTAAAAATGCCAACTTTTTTAATTTTTCACCTTTTTGGCCATATTTTCTAAAATACTGCTGTTTTAAAAATGCCATTTTTTTTAATTTTTCACATTTTTGGCCATATTTTCTAAAATATTGATTCAAATCGACTTCGGCAAAGTGATTTAAATATACTGAGATGCCAGAAATTTATTTTCCAAATTAAGTTGCAATTGAACCTATTTTGAAAGAGTTATTGGTTATTAAAGTTTCCAAAGAATTTTGCTTTTTTAAAAATGACAATTTTTTTAATTTTTTCCCATTAATGGCCATATTTTCTAAAATATTGATTCAAATCTTTGATAGAGTGATTTATATATATTGACATGCCAGAAATTTACTTTCCAAATTAAGTTTCAGTTGAACCTTTTTTGAAAGAGTTATGGGTTATTAAAGTTTCCAAAGAATTTTGCTTTTTTTAAAATGCCAATTTTTTTCTTAATTTTTCACATTTTGGCCATATTTTCTAAAATATTGATTCAAATCGACTTCGGTAGAGTGATTTATATATAATGAGATGGCAGAAATTTACTTTCCAAATTAAGTTGCAGTTAAACCTTTTTGAAAGAGTTATGGGTTATTAACTCAAAGAATTTTGCTTTTTAAAAATGCCAACTTTTTAATTTTTCACCTTTTTGGCCATATTTTCTAAAATACTGCTGTTTTATAAATGCCAATTTTTTTTAATTTTTCACATTTTTGGCCATGTTTTCTAAAATATTGATTCAAATCGACTTCGGCAAAGTGATTTAAATATATTGAGATTCCAGAAATTTACTTTCTAAATTAAGTTGCAGTTGAACCTTTTTTGAAAGAGTTATGGGTTATTAATGTTTCCAAAGAATTTTTTTTTAAAAATGCCAACTTTTTAATTTTTCACCTTTTTGGCCATATTTTCTAAAATACTGCTGTTTTAAAAATGCCAATTTTTTTAATTTTTTCACATTTTTGGCCATGTTTTCTAAAATATTGATTCAAATCGACTTCGGCAAAGTGATTTAAATATACTGAGATGCCAGAAATTTACTTTCCAAATTAAGTTGCAATTGAACCTATTTTGAAAGAGTTATTGGTTATTAAAGTTTCCAAAGAATTTTGCTTTTTTAAAAATGACAATTTTTTTAATTTTTCCCATTAATGGCCATATTTTCTAAAATATTGATTCAAATCGACTTCGATAGAGTGATTTATATATATTGAGATGCTAGAAATTTACTTTCCAAATTAAGTTGCAGTTGAACCTTTTTTGAAAGAGTTATGGGTTATTAAAGTTTCCAAAGAATTTTGCTTTTTTAAAAATGCCACATTTTTTCATTTTTTCACCTTTTGGCCATATTTTCTAAAATATTGATTCAAATCGACTTTGGTAAAGTGATTTATATATATTCAGATGCCAGAAATGTACTTTTAGAAAGAGTTATGGGTTATTAAAGTTTCCAAATAATTTTGCTTTTTTTAAAATGCCAATTTTTTCTTAATTTTTTCACATTTTTGGCCATATTTTCTAAAATATTGATTCAAATCGACTTCGGTAGAGTGATTTATATATAATGAGATGGCAGAAATTTACTTTCCAAATTAAGTTGCAGTTAAACCTTTTTTGAAAGAGTTATGGGTTATTAACTCAAAGAATTTTGCTTTTTTAAAAATGCCAACTTTTTTAATTTTTTCACCTTTTTGGCCATATTTTCTAAAATACTGCTGTTTTAAAAATGCCAATTTTTTTTTAATTTTTTCACATTTTTGGCAATGTTTTCTAAAATATTGATTCAAATCGACTTCGGCAAAGTGATTTAAATATATTGAGATGCCAGAAATTTACTTTCCAAATTAAGTTGCAGTTGAACCTTTTTTGAAAGAGTTATGGGTTATTAATGTTTCCAAAGAATTTTGCTTTTTAAAAATGCCAACTTTTTTAATTTTTTCACCTTTTTGGCCATATTTTCTAAAATACTGCTGTTTTAAAAATGCCAATTTTTTTTAATTTTTTCACATTTTTGGCCATGTTTTCTAAAATATTGATTCAAATCGACTTCGGCAAAGTGATTTAAATATACTGAGATGCCAGAAATTTACTTTCCAAATTAAGTTGCAATTGAACCTATTTTGAAAGAGTTATTGGTTATTAAAGTTTCCAAAGAATTTTGCTTTTTTAAAAATGACAATTTTTTTAATTTTTTCCCATTAATGGCCATATTTTCTAAAATATTGATTCAAATCGACTTCGATAGAGTGATTTATATATATTGAGATGCTAGAAATTTACTTTCCAAATTAAGTTGCAGTTGAACCTTTTTGAAAGAGTTATGGGTTATTAAAGTTTCCAAAGAATTTTGCTTTTTTTAAAATGCCAATTTTTTTCTTAATTTTTTCACATTTTTGGCCATATTTTCTAAAATATTGATTCAAATCGACTTCGGTAGAGTGATTTATATATAATGAGATGGCAGAAATTTACTTTCCAAATTAAGTTGCAGTTAAACCTTTTTGAAAGAGTTATGGGTTATTAACTCAAAGAATTTTGCTTTTTAAAAATTCCAACTTTTTTAATTTTTTCACCTTTTGGCCATATTTTCTAAAATACTGCTGTTTTAAAAATGCCAATTTTTTTATTTTTCACATTTTTGGCCATGTTTTCTAAAATATTGATTCAAATCGACTTCGGCAAAGTGATTTAAATATACTGAGATGCCAGAAATTTACTTTCCAAATTAAGTTGCAATTGAACCTATTTTGAAAGAGTTATTGGTTATTAAAGTTTCCAAAGAATTTTGCTTTTTTAAAAATGACAATTTTTTTAATTTTTTCCCATTAATGGCCATATTTTCTAAAATATTGATTCAAATCGACTTCGATAGAGTGATTTATATATATTGAGATGCTAGAAATTTACTTTCCAAATTAAGTTGCAGTTGAACCTTTTTTGAAAGAGTTATGGGTTATTAAAGTTTCCAAAGAATTTTGCTTTTTTAAAAATGCTAATTTTTTTCATTTTTCCACCTTTTTGGCCATATTTTCTAAAATATGGCTTTTTTAATAATGCCAATTTTTATAATTTTTTCACCTTTTAGGCCATATTTTCTAAAATATTGATTAAAATCGACTTCGGTAAAGTGATTTATATATATTGAAATGAGAGAAATTTACTTTCCAAATTAAGTTGCAGTTGAACCTTTTTGAAAGAGTTATGGGTTATTAAAGTTTCAAAGAATTTTGCTTTTTTAAAAATGACAATTTTTTTAAATTTTTCACCTTTTTGGCCATATTTTCTAAAATACTGCTGTTTTAAAAATGCCAATTTTTTTTTAATTTTTTCACATTTTTGGCCATGTTTTCTAAAATATTGATTCAAATCGACTTCGGCAAAGTGATTTAAATATACTGAGATGCCAGAAATTTACTTTCCAAATTAAGTTGCAATTGAACCTATTTTGAAAGAGTTATTGGTTATTAAAGTTTCCAAAGAATTTTGCTTTTTTAAAAATGACAATTTTTTTAATTTTTTCACATTTTTGGCCATGTTTTCTAAAATATTGATTCAAATCGACTTTGGTAAAGTGATTTATATATATTCAGATGCCAGAAATGTACTTTTACAAATAAAGTTGCAATTGAACCTTTTTTGAAAGAGTTATGGGTTATTAAAGTTTCCAAAGAATTTTGCTTTTTTAAAAATGCTAATTTTTTTCATTTTTCCACCTTTTTGGCCATATTTTCTAAAATATTGCTTTTTTAAAAATGCCAATTTTTATAATTTTTTCACCTTTTAGGCCATATTTTCTAAAAT
Source organism: Drosophila quadrilineata (assembly GCA_018150725.1). Taxonomy (NCBI): domain Eukaryota; kingdom Metazoa; phylum Arthropoda; class Insecta; order Diptera; family Drosophilidae; genus Drosophila; species Drosophila quadrilineata. The sequence continues at coordinate 143,667 of JAECWN010000009.1, forward strand.
ATTGATTGAAATCGACTTCGGTAAAGTGATTTATATATATTGAAATGAGAGAAATTTACTTTCCAAATTAAGTTGCAGTTGAACCTTTTTGAAAGAGTTATGGGTTATTAAAGTTTCCAAAGAATTTTGCTTTTTTAAAAATGACAATTTTTTTAAATTTTTTTCACCTTTTTGGCCATATTTTCTAAAATATTGATTCAAATCGACTTCCGTAAAGTGATTTATATATATTGAAATGAGAGAAATTTACTTTCCAAATTAAGTTGCAGTTGAATCTTTTTTGAAAGAGTTATGGGTTATTAAAGTTTCCAAAGAATTTTGTTTTTTTAAAAATATTGATTCAAAGCGACTTCGGTAGAGTGATTTATATATAATGAGATGGCAGAAATTTACTTTCCAAATTAAGTTGCAGTTAAACCTTTTTGAAAGAGTTATGGGTTATTAATGTTTCCAAAGAATTTTGCTTTTTAAAAATGCCAACTTTTTAATTTTTTCACCTTTTTGGCCATATTTTCTAAAATACTGCTGTTTTAAAAATGCCATTTTTTTTTAATTTTTTCACATTTTTGGCCATATTTTCTAAAATATTGATTCAAATCGACTTCGGCAAAGTGATTTAAATATACTGAGATGCCAGAAATTTATTTTCCAAATTAAGTTGCAATTGAACCTATTTTGAAAGAGTTATGGGTTATTAAATTTTCCAAAGAATTTTGCTTTTTTAAAAATGACAATTTTTTAAATTTTTTCCTATTAATGGCCATATTTTCTAAAATATTGATTCAAATCTTTGATAGAGTGATTTATATATATTGAGATGCCAGAAATTTACTTTCCAAATTAAGTTGCAATTGAACCTATTTTGAAAGAGTTATTGGTTATTAAAGTTTCCAAAGAATTTTGTTTTTTTAAAAATGCCAATTTTTTTAATTTTATCATATTTTTGGCCATATTTTCTAAAATATTGATTCAAAGCGACTTCGGTTAAGTAATTTATATATATTGAGATGCCAGAAATTTACTTTCCAAATTAAGTTGCAGTTAAACCTTTTTTGAAAGAGTTATGCTTTTTTAAAGAATTTTGCTTTTTTAAAAATGCCAACTTTTTTAATTTTTTCACCTTTTTGGCCATATTTTCTAAAATACTGCTGTTTTAAAAATGCCAATTTTTTTTAATTTTTTCACATTTTTGGCCATGTTTTCTAAAATATTGATTCAAATCGACTTCGGCAAAGTGATTTAAATATATTGAGATGCCAGAAATTTACTTTCCAAATTAAGTTGCAGTTGAACCTTTTTTGAAAGAGTTATGGGTTATTAATGTTTCCAAAGAATTTTGCTTTTTTAAAAATGCCAACTTTTTTAATTCTTTCACCTTTTTGGCCATATTTTCTAAAATACTGCTGTTTTAAAAATGCCAATTTTTTTAATTTTTTCACATTTTTGGCCATATTTTCTAAAATATTGATTCAAATCGACTTCGGCAAAGTGATTTAAATATACTGAGATGCCAGAAATTTACTTTCCAAATTAAGTTGCAATTGAACCTATTTTGAAAGAGTTATTGGTTATTAAAGTTTCCAAAGAATTTTGCTTTTTTAAAAATGACAATTTTTTTAATTTTTTCCCATTAATGGCCATATTTTCTAAAATATTGATTCAAATCGACTTCGATAGAGTGATTTATATATATTGAGATGCTAGAAATTTACTTTTCAAATTAAGTTGCAGTTGAACCTTTTTTGAAATAGTTATGGGTTATTAAAGTTTCCAAAGAATTTTGCTTTTTTAAAAATGCCAATTTTTTCATTTTTCACCTTTTTGGCCATATTTTCTAAAATATTGATTCAAATCGACTTTGGTAAAGTGATTTATATATATTCAGATGCCAGAAATGTTCTTTTACAAATAAAGTTGCAATTGAACCTTTTTTGAAAGAGTTATGGGTTATTAAAGTTTCCAAAGAATTTTGCTTTTTTAAAAATGACAATTTTTTTAATTTTTTCCCATTAATGGCCATATTTTCTAAAATATTGATTCAAATCGACTTTGATAGAGTGATTTATATATATTGAGATGCCAGAAATTTACTTTCCAAATTAAGTTGCAGTTGAACCTTTTTTGAAAGAGTTATGGGTTATTAAAGTTTTCAAAGAAATTTGCTTTTTGAAAAATGCCAATTTTCATAATTTTTTCACTTTTTTGGCCAAATTTTCTAAAATATTGATTCAAATCGACTTCGGTAAAGTGATTTATATATATTGAGATGCCAGAAATTTACTTTCCAAATTAAGTTGCAGTTAAACCTTTTTTGAAAGAGTTATGGGTTATTAAAGTTTCCGAAGAAATTTGCTTTTTTAAAAATGCCAATTTTTTTAATTTTTTCACCTTTTTGGCCATATTTTCTAAAATATTGATTCAAATCGACTTCGGTAAAGTGATTTATATATATTGGGATGCCAGAAATTTACTTTCCAAATTAAGTTGCAGTTGAACCTTTTTTAAAAGAGTTATGGGTTATTAATGTTTTTAAAGAATTTTGCTTTTTTAAAAATGCCAACTTTTTTAATTTGTTCACCTTTTTGGCCATATTTTCTAAAATATTGCTGTTTTAAAAATGCCAATTTTTATAATTTTTTCACCTTTTTGGCCATATTTTCTAAAATATTGATTCAAATCAACTTCGGCAAAGTGATTTAAATGTACTGAGATGCCAGAAATTTACTTTCCAAATGAAGTTGCAATTGAACCTATTTTGAAAGAGTTATGGGTTATTAAAGTTTCCAAAGAATTTTGCTTTTTTAAAAATGCTAATTTTTTTAATTTTATCACCTTTTTGGCCATATTTTCTAAAATATTGATTCAAAACGACTTCGGTTAAGTAATTTAAATATATTGAGATGCCAGAAATTTACTTTGCAAATTAAGTTGCAGTTGAACCTTTTTGAAAGAGTTATGGGTTATTAAAGTTTCCAAAGAATTTAGCTTTTTTAAAAATGCCAATTTTTTTAATTTTTTCACCTTTTTGGCCATCTTTTCTAAAATATTGATTCAAATCGACTTCGGTAAAGTGATTTATATATATTGAGATGGCAGAAATTTACTTTCCAAATTAAGTTGCAGTTTAACATTTTTTGAAAGAGTTATGGGTTATTAAAGTTTCCGAAGAAATTTGCTTTTTTAAAAATGCCAATTTTTTTAATTTTTTCACCTTTTTGGCCATATTTTCTAAAATATTGCTGTTTTAAAAATGCCAATTTTTATAATTTTTTCACCTTTTTAGCCATATTTTCTAAAATATTGATTCAAATCAACTTCGGCAAAGTGATTTAAATGTACTGAGATGCCAGAAATTTACTTTCCAAATTAAGTTGCAATTGAACCTATTTTGAAAGAGTTATGGGTTATTAAAGTTTCCAAAGAATTTTGTTTTTTTAAAAATGCCAATTTTTTTAATTTTATCATATTTTTGGCCATATTTTCTAAAATATTGATTCAAAGCGTCTTCGGTAGAGTGATTTATATATATTGAGATGGCAGAAATTTACTTTCCAAATTAAGTTGCAGTTAAACCTTTTTTGAAAGAGTTATGGGTTATTAATGTTTCCAAAGAATTTTGCTTTTATAAAAATGCCAACTTTTTTAATTTTTTCACCTTTTTGGCCATATTTTCTAAAATACTGCTGTTTTAAAAATGCCAATTTTTATAATTTTTTCACCTTTTGGGCCATATTTTCTAAGATATCGATTCAAATCGACTTCGGTAGAGTGATTTATATATATTGAGATGCCAGAAATTTACTTTCCAAATTAAGTTGGAGTTGAACCTTTTTTGAAAGAGTTATGGAATACTAAAGTTTCCAAACAATTTTGCTTTTTTAAAAATACCAATTTTTTTTTAATTTTTTCACATTTTTGGCCATATTTTCTAAACTATTGATTCAAATCGACTTCGGCAAAGTGATTTAAATGTACTGAGATGCCAGAAATTTACTTTCCAAATTAAGTTGCAATTGAACCTATTTTGAAAGAGTTATGGGTTATTAAAGTTTCCAAAGAATTTTGCTTTTTTAAAAATGCCAATTTTTTTAATTTTATCACCTTTTTGGCCATCTTTTCTAAAATATTGATTCAAAACGACTTCGGTTAAGTAATTTAAATATATTGAGATGTCAGAAATTTACTTTGCAAATTAAGTTGCAGTTGAACCTTTTGAAAGAGTTATGGGTTATTAAAGTTTCCAAAGAATTTAGCTTTTTAAAAATGCCAATTTTTTTAATTTTTTCACCTTTTTGGCCATATTTTCTAAAATATTGATTCAAATCGACTTCGGTAAAGTGATTTATATATATTGAGATGGCAGAAATTTACTTTCCAAATTAAGTTGCAGTTTAACATTTTTTGAAAGAGTTATGGGTTATTAAAGTTTCCGAAGAAATTTGCTTTTTTAAAATGCCAATTTTTTTAATTTTTTCACCTTTTTGGCCATATTTTCTAAAATATTGATTCAAATCGACTTCGATAAAGTGATTTATATATATTGAGATGCCAGAAATTTACTTTCCAAATTAAGTTGCAGTTGAACCTTTTTTAAAAAAGTTATGGGTTATTAATGTTTGCAAAGAATTTTGCTTTTATAAAAATGCCAACTTTTTTAATTTTTTCACCTTTTTGGCCATATTTTCTAAAATATTGATTCAAATCGACTTCGGTAAAGTGATTTAAATATATTGAGATGCCAGAAATTTACTTTCTAAATTAAGTTGCAGTTGAACCTATTTTGAAAGAGTTATGGGTTATTAAAGTTTCTAAAGAATTTTGCTATTTTAAAATTGCCTATTTTTTTAAATTTTTTCACCTTTTAGGCAATATTTTCTAAAATATTGATTCAAATCGACTTCGGTAAAGTGATTTATATATATTCAGATGCCAGAATTGTACTTTTAAAAATAAAGTTGCAATTGAACTTTTTTGAAAGAGTTATGGGTTATTAAAGTTTCTAAAGAATTTTGCTATTTTAAAATTGCCTATTTTTTTAATTTTTTCACCTTTTAGGCAATATTTTCTAAAATATTGATTCAAATCGACTTCGGTAAAGTGATTTATATATATTCAGATGCCAGAAATGTACTTTTAAAAATAAAGTTGCAATTGAACCTTTTTTGAAAGAGTTATGGGTTATTAAAGTTTCTAAAGAATTTTGCTTTTTAAATATGCCAATTTTTTAATTTTTTCACCTTTTTGGCGATATTTTCTAAAATATTGCTTTTTTAAAAATGCCAATTTTTATAATTTTTTCATCTTTTAGGCCATATTTTCTAAAATATTGATTCAAATCGACTTCGGTAGAGTGATTTATATATATTGAGATGCCAGAAATTTACTTTCCAAATTAAGTTGGAGTTGAACCTTTTTTGAAAGAGTTATGGAATACTAAAGTTTCCAAACAATTTTGCTTTTTTAAAAATGCCAATTTTTTTTTAATTTTTTCACATTTTTGGCTATATTTTCTAAACTATTGATTCAAATCGACTTCGGCAAAGTGATTTAAATGTACTGAGATGCCAGAAATTTACTTTCCAAATTAAGTTGCAATTGAACCTATTTTGAAAGAGTTATGGGTTATTAAAGTTTCCAAAGAATTTTGCTTTTTTAAAAATGCCAATTTTTTTAATTTTATCACCTTTTTGGCCATCTTTTCTAAAATATTGATTCAAAACGACTTCGGTTAAGTAATTTAAATATATTGAGATGTCAGAAATTTACTTTGCAAATTAAGTTGCAGTTGAACCTTTTTGAAAGAGTTATGGGTTATTAAAGTTTCCAAAGAATTTAGCTTTTTTAAAAATGCCAATTTTTTTAATTTTTTCACCTTTTTGGCCATATTTTCTAAAATATTGATTCAAATCGACTTCGGTAATTTGATTTATATATATTGAGATGGCAGAAATTTACTTTCCAAATTAAGTTGCAGTTTAACATTTTTTGAAAGAGTTATGGGTTATTAAAGTTTCCGAAGAAATTTGCTTTTTTAAAAATGCCAACTTTTTTAATTTGTTCACCTTTTTGGCCATATTTTCTAAAATATTGATTCAAATCGACTTCGGTAAAGTGATGTAAATATATTGAGATGCCAGAAATTTACTTTCTAAATTAAGTTGCAGTTGAACCTATTTTGAAAGAGTTATGGGTTATTAAAGTTTCTAAAGAATTTTGCTATTTTAAAATTGCCTATTTTTTTAAATTTTTCACCTTTTAGGCAATATTTTCTAAAATATTGATTCAAATCGACTTCGGTAAAGTGATTTATATATATTCAGATGCCAGAAATGTACTTTTAAAAATAAAGTTGCAATTGAACCTTTTTTGAAAGAGTTATGGGTTATTAAAGTTTCTAAAGAATTTTGCTTTTTTAAATATGCCAATTTTTTTAATTTTTTCACCTTTTTGGCGATATTTTCTAAAATATTGCTTTTTTAAAAATGCCAATTTTTATAATTTTTTCATCTTTTAGGCCATATTTTCTAAAATATTAATTCAAATCGACTTCGGTAGAGTGATTTATATATATTGAGATGCCAGAAATTTACTTTACAAATTAAATTCCAGTTAAACCTTTTTTGAAAGGGTTATGGGTTATTAAAGTTTCCAAAGAATTTTGCTTTTTTAAAAATGCCAATTTTTATAATTTTTTCACCTTTTGGGCCATATTTTCTAAGATATCGATTCAAATTGACTTCGGTAGAGTGATTTATATATATTGGGATGCCAGAAATTTACTTTCCAAATTAAGTTGCAATTGAACCTATTTTGAAAGAGTTATGGGTTATTAAAGTTTCCAAAGAATTTTGCTTTTTTAAAAATGCTAATTTTTTTAATTTTATCACCTTTTTGGCCATATTTTCTAAAATATTGATTCAAAACGACTTCGGTTAAGTAATTTAAATATATTGAGATGCCAGAAATTTACTTTGCAAATTAAGTTGGAGTTGAACCTTTTTTGAAAGAGTTATGGAATACTAAAGTTTCCAAACAATTTTGCTTTTTTAAAAATGCCAATTTTTTTTTAATTTTTTCACATTTTTGGCTATATTTTCTAAACTATTGATTCAAATCGACTTCGGCAAAGTGATTTAAATGTACTGAGATGCCAGAAATTTACTTTCCAAATTAAGTTGCAATTGAACCTATTTTGAAAGAGTTATGGGTTATTAAAGTTTCCAAAGAATTTTGCTTTTTTAAAAATGCTAATTTTTTTAATTTTATCACCTTTTTGGCCATATTTTCTAAAATATTGATTCAAAACGACTTCGGTTAAGTAATTTAAATATATTGAGATGCCAGAAATTTACTTTGCAAATTAAGTTGCAGTTGAACCTTTTTGAAAGAGTTATGGATTATTAAAGTTTCCAAAGAATTTAGCTTTTTTAAAAATGCCAATTTTTTTAATTTTTTCACCTTTTTGGCCATATTTTCTAAAATATCGATTCAAATCGACTTCGGTAAAGTGATTTATATATATTGAGATGCCAGAAATTTACTTTCCAAATTAAGTTGCAGTTTAACATTTTTTGAAAGAGTTATGGGTTATTAAAGTTTCCGAAGAAATTTGCTTTTATAAAAATGCCAATTTTTTTAATTTTTTCACCTTTTTGGCCATATTTTCTAAAATATTGATTCAAATCGACTTCGGTAAAGTGATTTAAATATATTGAGATGCCAGAAATTTACTTTCTAAATTAAGTTGCAGTTGAACCTTTTTTGAAAGAGTTATGGGTTATTAAAGTTTCCAAAGAATTTTGCTTGTTTAAAAATGCCAATTTTTTTAATTTTTTCACCTTTTTGGCCATATTTTCTAAAATATTGATTCAAATCGACTTCGGTAAAGTGATTTATATATATTCAGATGCCCGAAATGTACTTTTAAAAATAAAGTTGCAATTGAACCTATTTTTAAAGAGTTATAGGTTATTAAAGTTTCCAAAGAATTTTGCTATTTTAAAAATGCCTATTTTTTTAATTTTTTCACCTTTTAGGCAATATTTTCTAAAATATTGATTAAAATCGACTTCGGTAAAGTGATTTATATATATTGAAATGAGAGAAATTTACTTTCCAAATTAAGTTGCAGTTGAACCTTTTTTGAAAGAGTTATTTATTTATTTATTTAATGTCAACTATGAACAGTCGACAGAAATTAATTAATATGTATCATTACAATAAAATTTAAAAATGATTAAATTATATATATTAAATATTTAAAATATAAAATTAGAATTAAATTAAAGGAAAATATGAAATAAAAATAATAAATAAATAGTTCTGGGGTGAATAAATGTAAATTGATGCAACATTTGTTGCTAGGATTGGGGAAACCCAGGAAAACCCAATCAAATCAATGACCACCACCAGAGATTATGTGATTAATGTGTGAGTAAATGTTCTAAGATTAAGGCTTTATTAGTAGAAACAGACGACTCTAATCTAATAACCCCGTAAAGACTGTTAAACTCAGAACATAGTACTCTAAAAGGTTCATGCATAAGGTAATTAGTAGGGCAAGTGCTAATTTTTAATAAGGAAAAGAAACGGGTAGATCTGATAGGAATTGAAAAGTTTAATTTGTTAAGCAAGAAAGGAGAGTTAATATCACCATTGATAAGTTTTAGAATGAAAGTTACACCCAGCATAGTGCGACGGTGTGAAAGGGAAGGAAGATTAATTAATAGTAATCTACTAGGATATGGCGGAAGGTTAAGTTGTGGTGACCAATTTAAGTTTCTTAGTGCGAAAATTAGAAACTTTTTGCACCGATTCGATTTTGTCTTTGTAAGTCTGATACTGTGGTGACCACAAACAGGACCCATACTCGAGGATGGGACGTACCAGAGAGACATAAAGCTGTTTAGTCGTATAAGGGTCATTGAATTCCTTAGACCAACGCTTAATGAAACCTAAGACCTTCATGGCTTTATTTACCATGAACTCAATGTGATCGTTGAATGAGAGTTTACGATCAAGTAAGATGCCTAGGTCATTAATTTGAGATATATTCTCAAGAAGATGGCCGTCTAACAAATATTGAACATGCACAGGTTGTGTTCTGCAAAAAGTCATGGCTTTGCACTTTGAGCAATTTAGGGCAATAAGATTGGTTTTACACCATGAATTGAAAATGTTAAGATCAGCTTGCAACAAAGAAGCAGAAATAGGATCCTTATAAGAGAGGCATAATTTAACGTCATCTGCATATATCAAAACAGCACTATTCTTAATAATAGACGGAAGGTCATTAATAAATAAATTGAAAAGCAATGGTCCGAGGTGGCTACCTTGGGGCACTCCTGAATAAACAAAGATCTGCTTAGAAAGGGCAGAATTGAACATAACTCTTTGAGTTCTATTTTTAAGATAATTGGAAATCCAGTTCATAAGAGTATGAGGAAAACCAAGAAGCGATAACTTGTGCATTAGGAGAGTATGGTTTACAGAATCAAATGCTTTACTGAAGTCAGTGTAGATAACATCCGTTTGCATCGTACTATGAAACCCACTAATGACAATAGAGGAGAGTTCCAATAAGTTTGTTGTAGTAGATTTGGATCTCACAAAGCCATGCTGGGTTGGTGAGATGATTGAGCTACATAAGTGTTGCAGTTGAGAAGTAATGATTTTCTCGAATAATTTAGGAATAGCAGACAACTTAGAAATAGCTCTATAGTTCATGACGTCAGATTTAGAGCCTTTTTTGTGTAAGGCAATAACATAAGATTCTTTCCATAACTTAGGAAATAATCCGGTCGAAACGGACAAACAAAAAGTTTAAGAATTGGCTTACAGAGCGAATTTGCACAGTATCTGAGAACACAGCCAGGCACCCCATCTGGCCCAGGAGAAAAAGATGGCTTGACCAAACTCAGCTCACAACCTAGCAAACTTTCCGTAATCTGCGGACCGAAAACAGAGTTAGCTGGATAAATTCTATAAGGATAAGGAGACTTAGAATCGTAAATCTTAGAAGAATAAGTATCCTGGAAAAAATCTGCAAATAAGTCCGAAATATATTGATCGGTACTAGCTGTTTTCTCGTTTAGCGTTAGAGAAGAAGGATATGTAGCAGCTCGCCGTTTTAGATTTACAAAATTATAAAACTGCTTAGGGTCTTTGGAAAATTGTAATCTACAGCGAGTTAAATATGCACTATAGCAACGGTGGTTCAGAGTATCAAAGCCAGACTTAGCGCTGACATACCTTGAAAAATCAATAAGCCTACCAGATAATTTGAACTTTTTGTAAAGCTTGGATTTTAAATTTTTAAGTCTACAAAGTTCCCTAGAGAACCAAGGTAGTTTTGTAGACTTATGTGAATCGCACATTCTAATTTATTAGAAGAGTACAATTCCGACCAATCATAGTTATTAAATAAAATATTGAGATCACTAAAGTTTACTTTACGAAAACAGTAGTGTTTAGTGGTTGGAAGTGTTTTATTTTGCTGCCCGGATGGTGACAGCAAAATAGCTAGCTCTAAAGTGGGGTGGAACGCATCTTCAGGTGAAACTAAAGGATCAATTCTTACAACAGTATCGCATACCTGATCTGATACAAAGACAAGATCAAGTATTCGGTTCCTGCTATTTCGAATTGAGTTGAGCTGAGATAGATTTAGTTCAAGAAGTCCCGACAGAAACTCGTTAGAAGTCATTAAGTCGTTGTTATCCGACCAAATAACATCGGGCAAGTTAAAGTCACCAACAACTACCAAACAATCTTTATCCAAAAGCATGCTGGACAAAGATTGAATTACCGTTAAGTGAGCTAGGTATACAGATAAATCAGACTGGGGAGGAATATATGAACAGGAAATATATAAGTTAATGTTATGAATTCGCACTTTCACACATACAATTTCTATATTAGTGGGGGAGTTATTTACTAATTGCGATACAAGATTAGATTTTATCGCAATAAGGACGCCTCCACCTTTTCTATCCATTCTATCACATCTATAAGTAACATAAAGAGGTGAAAGTATAGATGCATCAAGAATGTCAGAATGTCATGTTATGGGTTATTAATGTTTCCAAAGAATTTTGCTTTTTTAAAAATGCCAACTTTTTAATTTTTTCACCTTTTTGGCCATATTTTCTAAAATACTGCTGTTTTAAAAATGCCAATTTTTTTTAATTTTTTCACATTTTTGGCCATGTTTTCTAAAATATTGATTCAAATCGACTTCGGCAGAGTGATTTAAATATACTGAGATGCCAGAAATTTACTTTCCAAATTAAGTTGCAGTTAAACCTTTTTGAAAGAGTTATGGGTTATTAACTCAAAGAATTTTGCTTTTTTAAAAATGCCAACTTTTTTAATTTTTTCACCTTTTTGGCCATATTTTCTAAAATACTGCTGTTTTAAAAATGCCAATTTTTTTAATTTTTTCACATTTTTGGCCATGTTTTCTAAAATATTGATTCAAATCGACTTCGGCAAAGTGATTTAAATATATTGAGATGCCAGAAATTTACTTTCCAAATTAAGTTGCAGTTGAACCTTTTTTGAAACAGATATGGGCTATTAATGTTTCCAAAGAATTTTGCTTTTTTAAAAATGCCAACTTTTTTAATTTTTTCACCTTTTTGGACATATTTTCTAAAATACTGCTGTTTTAAAAATGCCAATTTTTTTAATTTTTTCACATTTTTGGCCATGTTTTCTAAAATATTGATTCAAATCGACTTCGGCAAAGTAATTTAAATATACTGAGATGCCAGAAATTTACTTTCCAAATTAAGTTGCAATTGAACCTATTTTGAAAGAGTTATTGGTTATTAAAGTTTCCAAAGAATTTTGCTTTTTAAAAATGACAATTTTTTTAATTTTTTTCCCATTAATGGCCATATTTTCTAAAATATTGATTCAAATCGACTTCGTAGAGTGATTTATATATATTGAGATGCTAGAAATTTACTTTCCAAATTAAGTTGCAGTTGAACCTTTTTTGAAAGAGTTATGGGTTATTAAAGTTTCCAAAGAATTTTGCTTTTTTAAAAATGCCAATTTTTTTCATTTTTTCACCTTTTAGGCCATATTTTCTAAAATATTGATTCAAATCGACTTTGGTAAAGTGATTTATATATATTCAGATGCCAGAAATGTACTTTTACAAATAAAGTTGCAATTGAACCTTTTTGAAAGAGTTATGGGTTATTAAAGTTTCCAAAAGAATTTTGCTTTTTTAAAAATGCCAATTTTTTTCATTTTTCCACCTTTTTGGCCATATTTTCTAAAATATTGCTTTTTTAAAATGCCAATTTTTATAATTTTTTCACCTTTTAGGCCATATTTTCTAAAATATTGATTAAAATCGACTTCGGTGAAGTGATTTATATATATTGAAATGACAGAAATTTACTTTCCAAATTAAGTTGCAGTTGAATCTTTTTTGAAAGAGTTATGGGTTATTAAAGTTTCCAAAGAATTTTGTTTTTTTAAAAATATTGATTCAAACCGACTTCGGTAGAGTGATTTATATATAATGAGATGGCAGAAATTTACTTTCCAAATTAAGTTGCAGTTAAACCTTTTTGAAAGAGTTATGGGTTATTAATGTTTCCAAAGAATTTTGCTTTTTTAAAAATGCCAACTTTTTAATTTTTTCACCTTTTTGGCCATATTTTCTAAAATACTGCTGTTTTAAAAATGCCATTTTTTTTTAATTTTTTCACATTTTTGGCCATATTTTCTAAAATATTGATTCAAATCGACTTCGGCAAAGTGATTTAAATATACTGAGATGCCAGAAATTTATTTTCCAAATTAAGTTGCAGTTGAACCTATTTTGAAAGAGTTATGGGTTATTAAAGTTTCCAAAGAATTTTGCTTTTTAAAAATGCCAACTTTTTAATTTTTTCACCTTTTTGGCCATATTTTCTAAAATACTGCTGTTTTAAAATGCCATTTTTTTTTTAATTTTTCACATTTTTGGCCATATTTTCTAAAATATTGATTCAAATCGACTTCGGCAAAGTGATTTAAATATACTGAGATGCCAGAAATTTATTTTCCAAATTAAGTTGCAGTTGAACCTATTTTGAAAGAGTTATGGGTTATTAAAGTTTCCAAAGAATTTTGCTTTTTTAAAAATGACAATTTTTTTAATTTTTTCCCATTAATGGCCATATTTTCTAAAATATTGATTCAAATCGACTTTGATAGAGTGATTTATATATATTGAGATGCCAGAAATTTACTTTCCAAATTAAGTTGCAGTTGAACCTTTTTGAAAGAGTTATGGGTTATTAAAGTTTCCAAAGAATTTTGCTTTTTTAAAAATGCCAACTTTTTAATTTTTTCACCTTTTTGGCCATATTTTCTAAAATACTGCTGTTTTAAAAATGCCATTTTTTTTTAATTTTTTCACATTTTTGGCCATATTTTCTAAAATATTGATTCAAATCGACTTCGGCAAAGTGATTTAAATATACTGAGATGCCAGAAATTTATTTTCCAAATTAAGTTGCAGTTGAACCTATTTTGAAAGAGTTATGGGTTATTAAAGTTTCCAAAGAATTTTGCTTTTTAAAAATGACAATTTTTTTAATTTTTTCCCATTAATGGCCATATTTTCTAAAATATTGATTCAAATCGACTTTGATAGAGTGATTTATATATATTGAGATGCCAGAAATTTACTTTCCAAATTAAGTTGCAGTTGAACCTTTTTTGAAAGAGTTATGGGTTATTAAAGTTTCCAAAGAATTTTGCTTTTTTAAAAATGCCAACTTCTTAATTTTTTCACCTTTTGGCCATATTTTCTAAAATACTGCTGTTTTAAAATGCCATTTTTTTAATTTTTCACATTTTTGGCCATATTTTCTAAAATATTGATTCAAATCGACTTCGGCAAAGTGATTTAAATATACTGAGATGCCAGAAATTTATTTTCCAAATTAAGTTGCAGTTGAACCTATTTTGAAAGAGTTATGGGTTATTAAAGTTTCCAAAGAATTTTGCTTTTTTAAAAATGCCAACTTTTAATTTTTTCACCTTTTTGGCCATATTTTCTAAAATACTGCTGTTTTTAAAAATGCCATTTTTTTTAAATTTTTTCACATTTTTGGCCATATTTTCTAAAATATTGATTCAAATCGACTTCGGCAAAGTGATTTAAATATACTGAGATGCCAGAAATTTACTTTCCAAATTAAGTTGCAGTTGAACCTATTTTGAAAGAGTTATGGGTTATTAAAGTTTCCAAAGAATTTTGCTTTTTAAAAATGACAATTTTTTTAATTTTTTCCCATTAATGGCCATATTTTCTAAAATATTGATTCAAATCGACTTTGATAGAGTGATTTATATATATTGAGATGCCAGAAATTTACTTTCCAAATTAAGTTGCAGTTGAACCTATTTTGAAAGAGTTATGGGTTATTAAAGTTTCCAAAGAATTTTGCTTTTAAAAATGCCAACTTTTTAATTTTTCACCTTTTTGGCCATATTTTCTAAAATACTGCTGTTTTAAAAATGCCATTTTTTTTAATTTTTTTCACATTTTTGGCCATATTTTCTAAAATATTGATTCAAATCGACTTCGGCAAAGTGATTTAAATATACTGAGATGCCAGAAATTTATTTTCCAAATTAAGTTGCAATTGAACCTATTTTGAAAGAGTTATGGGTTATTAAAGTTTCCAAAGAATTTTGCTTTTTAAAAATGACAATTTTTTTAATTTTTTCCCATTAATGGCCATATTTTCTAAAATATTGATTCAAATCGACTTTGATAGAGTGATTTATATATATTGAGATGCCAGAAATTTACTTTCCAAATTAAGTTGCAGTTGAACCTTTTTTGAAAGAGTTATGGGTTATTAAAGTTTCCAAAGAATTTTGCTTTTTTAAAATGCCAACTTCTTAATTTTTTCACCTTTTGGCCATATTTTCTAAAATACTGCTGTTTTAAAAATGCCATTTTTTTTATTTTTTCACATTTTTGGCCATATTTTCTAAAATATTGATTCAAATCGACTTCGGCAAAGTGATTTAAATATACTGAGATGCCAGAAATTTTTTTCCAAATTAAGTTGCAGTTGAACCTATTTTGAAAGAGTTATGGGTTATTAAAGTTTCCAAAGAATTTTGCTTTTTTAAAAATGCCAACTTTTTTAATTTTTTTCACCTTTTTGGCCATATTTTCTAAAATACTGCTGTTTTAAAAATGCCATTTTTTTTAATTTTTCACATTTTTGGCCATATTTTCTAAAATATTGATTCAAATCGACTTCGGCAAAGTGATTTAAATATACTGAGATGCCAGAAATTTATTTTCCAAATTAAGTTGCAGTTGAACCTATTTTGAAAGAGTTATGGGTTATTAAAGTTTCCAAAGAATTTTGCTTTTTTAAAAATGACAATTTCTTTAATTTTTTCCCATTAATGGCCATATTTTCTAAAATATTGATTCAAATCGACTTTGATAGAGTGATTTATATATATTGAGATGCCAGAAATTTACTTTCCAAATTAAGTTGCAGTTGAACCTTTTTTGAAAGAGTTATGGGTTATTAAAGTTTCCAAAGAATTTTGCTTTTTTAAAAATGCCAATTTTTTTAATTTTTTCCCATTAATGGCCATATTTTCTAAAATATTGATTCAAATCGACTTTGGCAAAGTGATTTAAATGTACTGAGATGCCAGAAATTTATTTTCCAAATTAAGTTGCAATTGAACCTTTTTGAAAGAGTTATGGGTTATTAAAGTTTCCAAAGAATTTTGGTTTTTTAAAAATGCCAATTTTTTTAATTTTTTCACCTTTTAGGCCATATTTTCTAAAATATTGATAAAATCGACTTCGGTAAAGTGATTTATATATATTGAAATGAGAGAAATTTACTTTCCAAATTAAGTTGCAGTTAAACCTTTTTTGAAAGAGTTATGGGTTATTAAAGTTTCCAAAGAATTTTGTTTTTTTAAAAATGCCAATTTTTTTAATTTTATCATATTTTTGGCCATATTTTCTAAAATATTGATTCAAAGCGACTTCGGTAGAGTGATTTATATATAATGAGATGGCAGAAATTTACTTTCCAAATTAAGTTGCAGTTAAACCTATTTTGAAAGAGTTATGGGTTATTAATGTTTCCAAAGAATTTTGCTTTTTTAAAAATGCCAACTTTTTTAATTTTTTCACCTTTTTGGCCATATTTTCTAAAATACTGCTGTTTTAAAAATACCATTTTTTTTTAATTTTTTCACATTTTTGGCCATATTTTCTAAAATATTGATTCAAATCCACTTCGGCAAAGTGATTTAAATATACTGAGATGCCAGAAATTTACTTTCTAAATTAAGTTGCAATTGAACCTATTTTGAAAGAGTTATGGGTTATTAAAGTTTCCAAAGAATTTTGCTTTTTTAAAAATGACATTTTTTAAAATTTTTTCCCATTAATGGATTTTTTTCTAAAATATTGATTCAAATCGACTTTGATAGAGTGATTTATATATATTGAGATGCCAGAAATTTACTTTCCAAATTAAGTTGCAGTTGAACCTTTTTTGAAAGAGTTATGGGTTATTAAAGTTTCCAAAGAAATTTGTTTTTTTAAAAATGACAATTTTTTTCATTTTGTCACCTTTTTGGTCATATTTTCTAAAATATTGGTTCAAATCGACTTCGGTAAAGTGATTTATATATATTCAGATGCCAGAAATGTACTTTTAAAAATAAAGTTGCAATTGAATCTTTTTTGAAAGAGTTATGGGTTATTAAAGATTCCAACGAATTTAGCTTTTTTACAAATTACAATTTTTTTAATTTTTTCACCTTTTTGGCCATATTTTCTAAAATATTGATTCAAATCGACTTCGGCAAAGTGATTTAAATATTTTGAGATGCCAGAAATTTACTTTCCAAATTAAGTTGCAGTTGAACCTTTTTTAAAAGAGTTATGGGTTACTAAATTTTCCAAACAATTTTGCTTTTTTAAAAATGCCAATTTTTTTTTAATTTTTTCACATTTTTGGCCATATTTTCTAAAATATTGATTCAAATCGACTTCGGCAAAGTGATTTAAATATACTGAGATGCCAGAAATTTACTTTCCAAATTAAGTTGCAATTGAACCTATTTTGAAATAGTTATGGGTTATTAAAGTTTCCAAAGAATTTTGCTTTTTTAAAAATGCCAATTTTTTTAATTTTTTCCCATTAATGGCCATATTTTCTAAAATATTGATTCAAATCGACTTCGGTAGAGTGATTTATATATATTGAGAAGCCAGAAATTTACTTTCCAAATTAAGTTGCAGTTGAACCTTTTTTGAAAGAGTTATGGGTTATTAAAGATTCCAAAGAAATTAGCTTTTTTAAAAATGCCAATTTTTTTAATTTTTTCACCTTTTTGGCCATATTTTCTAAAATACTGCTGTTTTAAAAATGCCAATTTTTTTTAATTTTTTCACATTTTTGGCCATATTTTCTAAAATATTGATTAAAATCGACTTCGGCAAAGTGATTTAAATATACTGAGATGCCAGAAATTTACTTTCCAAATTAAGTTGCAATTGAACCTATTTTGAAAGAGTTATGGGTTATTAAAGTTTCCAAAGAATTTTGCTTTTTTAAAAATGCCAATTTTTTTAATTTTTTCCCATTAATGGCCATATTTTCTAAAATATTGATTCAAATCGACTTCGATAGAGTGATTTATACATATTTAGATGCCAGAAATTTACTTTCCAAATTAAGTTGCAGTTGAACCTTTTTTGAAAGAGTTATGGGTTATTAAAGTTTCCAAAGAATTTTGCTTTCACCTTTTTGGCCATATTTTCTAAAATATTGATTCAAATCGACTTCGGTAAAGTGATTTATATATATTCAGATGCCAGAAATGTACTTTTAAAAATAAAGTTGCAATTGAATCTTTTTTGAAAGAGTTATGGGTTATTAACTCAAAGAATTTTGCTTTTTTAAAAATGCCAACTTTTTTAATTTTTTCACCTTTTTGGCCATATTTTCTAAAATACTGCTGTTTTAAAAATGCCAATTTTTTTTAATTTTTTCACATTTTTGGCCATATTTTCTAAAATATTGATTAAAATCGACTTCGGCAAAGTGATTTAAATATACTGAGATGCCAGAAATTTACTTTCCAAATTAAGTTGCAATTGAACCTATTTTGAAAGAGTTATGGGTTATTAAAGTTTCCAAAGAATTTTGCTTTTTTAAAAATGCCAATTTTTTTAATTTTTTCCCATTAATGGCCATATTTTCTAAAATATTGATTCAAATCGACTTCGATAGAGTGATTTATACATATTTAGATGCCAGAAATTTACTTTCCAAATTAAGTTGCAGTTGAACCTTTTTTGAAAGAGTTATGGGTTATTAAAGTTTCCAAAGAATTTTGCTTTCACCTTTTTGGCCATATTTTCTAAAATATTGATTCAAATCGACTTCGGTAAAGTGATTTATATATATTCAGATGCCAGAAATGTACTTTTAAAAATAAAGTTGCAATTGAATCTTTTTTGAAAGAGTTTTGGGTTATTAAAGATTCCAAAGAATTTAGCTTTTTTACAAATTCCAATTTTTTTAATTTTTTCACCTTTTTGGCCATATTTTCTAAAATATTGATTCAAATCGACTTCGGTAGAGTGATTTTTATATAATGAGATGGCAGAAATTTACTTTTCAAATTAAGTTGCAGTTAAACCTTTTTTGAAAGAGTTATGGGTTATTAAAGTTTCCAAAGAATTTTGCTTTTTTAAATATGCCAATTTTTTTAATTTTTTCACCTTTTAGGCCATATTTTCTAAAATATTGCTTTTTTAAAAATGCCAATTTTTATAATTTTTTCACCTTTTAGGCCATATTTTCTAAGGTATCGATTCAAATCGAATTCGGTAGAGTGATTTATATATATTGAGATGCCAGAAATTTACTTTCCAAATTAAGTTGCAGTTGAACCTTTTTTGAAAGAGTTATGGGTTATTAAAGTTTCCAAAGAATTTTGCTTCTTTAAAAATGCAAATTTTTTTAATTTTTTTTACCTTTTTGGCCATATTTTCTAAAATATTGATTCAAATCGACTTCGGTAGAGTGATTTTTATATAATGAGATGGCAGAAATTTACTTTTCAAATTAAGTTGCAGTTAAACCTTTTTTGAAAGAGTTATGGGTTATTAAAGTTTCCAAAGAATTTTGCTTTTTTAAATATGCCAATTTTTTTAATTTTTTCACCTTTTAGGCCATATTTTCTAAAATATTGCTTTTTTAAAAATGCCAATTTTTATAATTTTTTCACCTTTTAGGCCATATTTTCTAAGGTATCGATTCAAATCGACTTCGGTAGAGTTATTTATATATATTGAGATGCTAGAAATTTACTTTCCAAATTAAGTTGCAGTTGAACCTTTTTTGAAAGAGTTATGGGTTATAAAAGTTTCCAAAGAATTTTGCTTTTTTAAAAATGCCAATTTTTTTAATTTTTTCCCATTAATGGCCATATTTTCTAAAATATTGATTCAAATCGACTTCGGTAGAGTGATTTATTGAGATGCCAGAAATTTACTTTACAAATTAAGTTGCAGTTGAACCTTTTTTGAAAGGGTTATGGGTTACTAAAGTTTCCAAAGAATTTTGCTTTTTTAAAAATGCCAACTTTTTTTATTTTTTCACCTTTTTGGCCATATTTTCTAAAATACTGCTGTTTTAAAAATGGCAATTTTTTTTAATTTTTTCACATTTTTGGCCATATTTTCTAAAATATTGATTCAAATCGACTTCGGTAAAGTGATTTAAATATACTGAGATGCCAGAAATTTACTTTCCAAATAAAGTTGCAATTGAACCTATTTTGAAAGAGTTATGGGTTATTAAAGTTTCCAAAGAATTTTGCTTTTTTAAAAATGCCAATTTTTTTAATTTTTTCCCATTAATGACTATATTTTCTAAAATATTGATTCAAATCGACTTCGAAAGAGTGATTTATATATATTCAGATGCCAGAAATGTACTTTTAAAAATAAAGTTGCAATTGAATCTTTTTTGAAAGAGTTATGGGTTATTAAAGATTCCAAAGAATTTAGCTTTTTTACAAATTCCAATTTTTTTTAATTTTTTCACCTATTTGGCCATATTTTCTAAAATATTGATTCAAATCGACTTCGGTAGAGTGATTTTTATATAATGAGATGGCAGAAATATACTTTCCAAATTAAGTTGCAGTTAAACCTTTTTTGAAAAAGTTATGGGTTATTAAAGTTTCCAAAGAATTTTGCTTTTTTAAATATGCCAATTTTTTTAATTTTTTCACCTTTTTGCCATATTTTCTAAAATATTGCTTTTTTAAAAATGCCAATTTTTATAATTTTTTCACCTTTTAGGACATATTTTCTAAGATATCGATTCAAATCGACTTCGGTAGAGTGATTTATATATATTGAGATGCCAGAAATTTACTTTCCAAATTAAGTAGCAGTTAAACCTTTTTTGAAAGAGTTATGGGTTACTAAAGTTTCCAAACAATTTTGCTTTTTTAAAAATGCCAATTTTTATAATTTTTTCACCTTTTAGGACATATTTTCTAAAATATTGATTCAAATCGACTTCGGCAAAGTGATTTAAATATACTGAGATGCCAGAAATTTACTTTCCAAATTAAGTTGCAATTGAACCTATTTTGAAAGAGTTATGGGTTCTTAAAGTTTCCAAAGAATTATGCTTTTTCAAAATGCCAATTTTTTTAATTTTTTACCATTAATGGCCATATTTTCTAAAATATTGATTCAAATCGACTTCGGTAGAGTGATTTATATATATTGAGATGCCAGAAATTTACTTTCCAAATTAAGTTGCAGTTGAACCTTTTTGAAAGAGTTATGGGTTATTAAAGTTTCCAAAGAATTTTGCTTTTTTAAAAATGGCAATTTTTTTAATTTTTTCACCTTTTTGGCCATATTTTCTAAAATATTGATTCAAATCGACTTCGGTAAAGTGATTTATTCAGATGCCAGAAATGTACTTTTACAAATAAAGTTGCAATTGAACCTTTTTTGAAAGAGTTATGGGTTATTAAAGTTTCCAAAGAATTTTGCTTTTTTAAAAATGCCAATTTTTTTAATTTTTTCACTTTTTTGGCCATATTTTCTAAAATATTGCTTTTTTAAAAATGCCAATTTTTATAATTTTTTCACCTTTTAGGCCATATTTTCTAAAATATTGATTAAAATCGACTTCGGTAAAGTGATTTATATATATTGAAATGAGAGAAATTTACTTTCCAAATTAAGTTGCAGTTGAACCTTTTTTGAAAGAGTTATGGGTTATTAAAGTTTCCAAAGAATTTTGTTTTTTTAAAAATGCCAATTTTTTTAATTTTATCATATTTTTGGCCATATTTTCTAAAATATTGATTCAAAGCGACTTCGGTTAAGTAATTTATATATATTGAGATGCCAGAAATTTACTTTCCAAATTAAGTTGCAGTTGAACCTTTTTTGAAAGAGTTATGAGTTATTAAAGTTTCCAAAGAATTTTGCTTTTTTAAAAATGCCAATTTTTTTAATTTTTTAACCTTTTTGGCCATATTTTCTAAAATATTGATTCAAATCGACTTCGGTAAAGTAATTTATATATATTCAGATGCCAGAAATGTACTTTTAAAAATAAAGTTGCAATTGAATCTTTTTTGAAAGAGTTATGGGTTATTAAAGATTCCAAAGAAATTAGCTTTTTTACAAATTCCAATTTTTTTAAGTTTTTCACCATTTTGGCCATATTTTCTAAAATATTGATTCAAATCGACTTCGGTAGAGTGATTTTTATATAATGAGATGGCAGAAATTTACTTTCCAAATTAAGTTGCAGTTAATCTTTTTTTGAAAGAGTTATGGGTTATTAAAGTTTCCAAAGAATATTGCTTTTTTAAATATGCCAATTTTTTTCATTTTTTCACCTTTTTGGCCATATTTTCTAAAATATTGCTGTTTTAAAAATGCCAATTTTTATAACTTTTTCACCTTTTAGGCCATATTTTCTAAGATATCGATTCAAATAGACTTCGGTAGAGTGATTTATATATATTGAGATGCCAGAAATTTACATTCCAAATTAAGTTGCAGTTGAACCTTTTTTGAAAGAGTTATGGGTTACTAAAGTTTCCAAACAATTTTGCTTTTTTAAAAATGCCAATTTTTTTTTAATTTTTTCACCTTTTTGGCCATATTTTCTAAAATATTGATTCAAATCGACTTCGGCAAAGTGATTTAAATATACTGAGATGCCAGAAATTTACTTTCCAAATTATATTGCAATGGAACCTATTTTGAAAGAGTTATGGGTTATTAAAGTTTCCAAAGAATTTTGCTTTTGTAAAAATGCCAATTTTTTTAATTTTTTCCCATTAATGGCCATATTTTCTAAAATATTGATTCAAATCGACTTCGGTAGAGTGATTTATATATATTGAGATGCCAGAAATTTACTTTCCAAATTAAGTTGCAGTTGAACCTTTTTTGAAAGAGTTATGGGTTATTAAAGTTTACAAAGAATTTTGCTTTTTAAAAATGCCAATTTTTATTAATTTTTTCACCTTTTTGGCCATATTTTCTAAAATATTGCTGTTTTAAAAATGCCAATTTTTTTAATTTTTTCACATTTTTGGCCATATTTTCTAAAATATTGATTCAAATCGACTTCGGCAAAATAATTTAAATATACTGAGATGCCAGAAATTTACTTTCCAAATTAAGTTGCAATTGAACCTATTTTGAAAGAGTTATGGGTTATTAAAGTTTCCAAAGAATTTGGCTTTTTTAAAAATGCCAATTTTTTTAATTTTTTCCCATTAATGGCCATATTTTCTAAAACATTGATTCAAATCGACTTCGGTAAAGTGATTTATATATATTCAGATGCCAGAAATGTACTTTTACAAATAAAGTTGCAATTGAACCTTTTTAAAAGAGTTATGGGTTATTAAAGTTTCCAAAGAATTTTGCTTTTTTAAAAATGACAATTTTTTTAATTTTTTCGCCTTTTTGGCCATATTTTCTAAAATATTGCTTTTTTAAAAATGCCAATTTTTATAATTTTTTCACCTTTTAGGCCATATTTTCTAAAAGATTGATTAAAATCGACTTCGGTAAAGTGATTTATATATATTGAAATGAGAGAAATTTACTTTCCAATTTAAGTTGCAGTTGAACCTTTTTTGAAAGAGTTATGGGTTATTAAAGTTTCCAAAGAATTTTGTTTTTTTAAAAATGCCAATTTTTTTAATTTTATCATATTTTTGGCCATATTTTCTAAAATATTGATTCAAAGCGACTTCGGTTAAGTAATTTATATATATTGAGATGCCAGAAATTTACTTTCCAAATTAAGTTGCAGTTGAACCTTTTTGAAAGAGTTATGGGTTATTAAAGTTTCCAAAGAATTTTGCTTTTTAAAAATGCCAATTTTTTTAATTTTTTCCCATTAATGGCCATATTTTCTAAAATATTGATTCAAATCGACTTCGATAGAGTGATTTATATATATTGAGATGCCAGAAATTTACTTTCCAAATTAAGTTGCAGTCGAACCTTTTTTGAAAGAGTTATGGGTTATTAAAGTTTCCAAAGAATTTTGCTTTTTTAAAAATGCCAACTTTTTTAATTTTTTCACCTTTTTGGCCATATTTTCTAAAATATTGATTAAAATCGACTTCGGTAAAGTGATTTATATATATTCAGATGCCAGAAATGTACTTTTAAAAATAAAGTTGCAATTGAATCTTTTTTGAAAGAGTTATGGGTTATTAAAGATTCCAAAGAATTTAGCTTTTTTACAAATTCCAATTTTTTTAATTTTTCCACCTTTTTGGCCATATTTTCTAAAATATTGATTCAAATCAACTTCGGTAGAGTGATTTTTATATAATGAGATGGCAGAAATTTACTTTCCAAATTAAGTTGCAGTTAAACCTTTTTTGAAAGAGTTATGGGTTATTAAAGTTTCCAAAGAATTTTGCTTTTTTAAATATGCCAATTTTTTTAATTTTTTCACCTTTTTCGCCATATTTTCTAAAATATAGCTTTTTTAAAAATGCCAATTTTTATAATATTTTCACCTTTTGGGCCATATTTTCTAAGATATCGATTCAAATCGACTTCGGTAGAGTGATTTATATATATTGAGATGCCACAAATGTACTTTTATAAATAAAGTTGCAATTGAACCTATTTTGAAAGAGTTATTAAAGTTTCCAAAGAATTTAGCTTTTTAAAAATGCCAATTTTTATAATTTTTTCATCTTTAAGGCCATATTTTCTGAAATATTGATTCAAATCGACTTCGGTAAAGTGATTTATATATATTTATATGCCAGAAATTTACTTTCCAAATTAAGTTGTAGTTGAACCTTTTTTAAAAGAGTTATGGGTTATTAAAGTTTCCAAAGAATTTTGCTTTTATAAAAACGCCAATTTTTTTAATTTTTTCACCTTTTTGGCCATATATTCTAAAATATTGATTCAAATCGACTTCAGTAAAGTGATTTATATATATTGAGATGCCAGAAATTTATTTTCCAAATTAACTTGTAGTTGAACCTTTTTTGAAAGAGTTATGGGTTATTAAAGTTTCCAAATCAACTTCGGTAAAGTGATTTATATATATTGAGATGCCACAAATGTACTTTTATAAATAAAGTTGCAATTGAACCTATTTTGAAAGAGTTATTAAAGTTTTCAAAGAATTTAGCTTTTTAT
Organism: Drosophila quadrilineata; assembly: GCA_018150725.1. NCBI lineage: Eukaryota > Metazoa > Arthropoda > Insecta > Diptera > Drosophilidae > Drosophila > Drosophila quadrilineata. Next base: position 168,427 of record JAECWN010000009.1, read on the forward strand.
AAATGCCAATTTTTATAATTTTTTCACCTTTTAGGCCATATTTTCTAAAATATTGATTTAAATCGACTTCGGTAGAGCGATTTATATATATTCAGATGCCAGAAATGTACTTTTAAAAATAAAGTTGCAATTGAATCTTTATTGAAAGAGTTATGGGTTATTAAAGATTCCAAAGAATTTAGCTTTTTTACAAATTCCAATTTTTTTAATTTTTTCACCTTTTTGGCCATATTTTCTAAAATATTGATTCAAATCAACTTCGGTAGAGTGATTTTTATATAATGAGATGGCAGAAATTCACTTTCCAAATTAAGTTGCAGTAAAACCTTTTTTAAAAGAGTTATGGGTTATTAAAGTTTCGAAAGAATTTTGCTTTTTTAAATATGCCAATTTTTTTAATTTTTTCACTTTTTTGGCCATATTTTCTAAAATATTGCTTTTTTAAAAATGCCAATTTTTATAATTTTTTCACCTTTTGGGCCATATTTTCTAAGATATAGATTCAAATCGACTTCGGAAGAGTGATTTATATATATTGAGATGCCAGAAATTTACTTTCCAAATTAAGTTGCAGTTGAACATTTTTTGAAAGAGTTATGGGTTACTAAAGTTTCCAAACAATTTTGTTTTTTAAAAATGCCAATTTTTTAATTTTTTCACATTTTTGGCCATATTTTCTAAAATATTGATTCAAATCGACTTCGGCAAAGTGATTTAAATATACTGAGATGCCAGAAATTTACTTTCCAAATTAAGTTGCAATTGAACCTTTTTTGAAAGAGTTATGGGTTATTAAAGATTCCAAAGTATTTTGCTTTTTTAAAAATGCCAACTTTTTTAATTTTTTCACCTTTTTGGCCATATTTTCTAAAATACTGATGTTTTAAATATGCCATTTTTTTTAATTTTTTCACATTTTTGGCCATATTTTCTAAAATATTGATTCAAATCGACTTCGGTAAAATGATTTATATATATTCAGATGCCAGAAATGTACTTTTAAAAATAAAGTTGCAATTGAATCTTTTTTGAAAGAGTTATGGGTTATTAAAGATTCCAAAGAATTTAGCTTTTTTACAAATTCCAATTTTTTTAATTTTTTCACCTTTTTGGCTATATTTTCTAAAATATTGATTCAAATCGACTTCGGTAGAGTGATTTATATATAATGAGATGGCAGAACTTTACTTTACAAATTAAGTTGCAGTTAAACCTTTTTTTGAAAGAGTTATGGGTTATTAATGTTTCCAAAGAATTTTGTTTTTTTAAAAATGCCAACTTTTTTAATTTTTTCACCTTTTTGGCCATATTTTCTAAAATATTGCTGTTTTAAAAATGCCAATTTTTTTAATTTTTTCACATTTTTGGCCATATTTTCTAAAATATTGATTCAAATCGACTTCGGTAGAGTGATTTATATATATTGAGATGCCAGAAATTTACTTTCCAAATTAAGTTGCAGTTGAACCTTTTTTGAAAGAGTTATGGGTTTTTAAAGTTTCCAAAGAATTTTGCTTTTTTAAAAATGCCAATTTTTATTAATTTTTTCACCTTTTTGGCCATATTTTCTAAAATATTGATTCACATCGACTTCGGTAAAGTGATTTATAAATATTCAGATGCCAGAAATGTACTTTTACAAATCAAGTTGCAGTTGAACCTTTTTTGAAAGAGTTATGGGTTTTTAAAGTTTCCAAAGAATTTTACTTGCCAATTTTTTTAATTTTTTCACCTTTTTGGCCATATTTTCTAAAATATTGATTCAAATCGACTTCGGTAGAGTGATTTATATATATTGAGATGCCAGAAATTTACTTTCCAAATTAAGTTGCAGTTGAACCTTTTTGAAAGAGTTATGGGTTATTAAAGTTTCCAAAGAATTTTGCTTTTTTAAAAATGCCAATTTTTTTTAAATGTTTTACCTTTTTGGCCATATTTTCTAAAATATTGATTCAAATCGACTTCGGTAAAGTGATTTATATATATTCAGATGCCAGAAATGTACTTTTACAAATAAAGTTGCAATTGAACCTTTTTTAAAAGAGTTATGGGTTATTAAAGTTTCCAAAGAATTTTGCTTTTTTAAAAATGCCAATTTTTTTAATTTTTTCACCTTTTTGGTCATATTTTCTAAAATATTGCTTTTTTAAAAATGCCAATTTTTATAATTTTTTCACCTTTTAGGCCATATTTTCTAAAATATTGATTAAAATCGACTTCGGCAAAGTTATTTATATATATTGAGATGGCAGAAATTTACTTTCCAAATTAAGTTGCAGTTAAACCTTTTTTGAAAGAGTTATGGGTTATTAATGTTTCCAAAGAATTTTGCTTTTTTAAAAATGCCAACTTTTATAATTTTTTCACCTTTTTGGCCATATTTTCTAAAATATTGCTGTTTTAAAAATGCCAATTTTTTTTAATTTTTTCACATTTTTGGCCATATTTTCTAAAATATTGATTCAAATCGACTTCGGCAAAGTGATTTAAATATACTGAGATGCCAGAAATTTACTTTCCACATTAAGTTGCAGTTGAACCTATTTTGAAAGAGTTATGGGTTATTAAAGTTTCCAAAGAATTTTGCTTTTTTAAAAATGCCAATTTTTTTAATTTTTCACCTTTTTGGCCATATTTTCTAAAATATTGCTTTTTTAAAAATGCCAATTTTTATAATTTTTTCACCTTTTAGGCCATATTTTCTAAAATATTGATTAAAATCGACTTCGGCAAAGTTATTTATATATATTGAGATGGCAGAAATTTACTTTCCAAATTAAGTTGCAGTTAAACCTTTTTTGAAAGAGTTATGGGTTATTAAAGTTTCGAAAGAATTTTGTTTTTTTTTAAAAATGCCAATTTTTTTAATTTTATCATATTTTTGGCCATATTTTCTAAAATATTGATTCAAAGCGACTTCGGTTAAGTAATTTATATATATTGAGATGCCAGAAATTTACTTTCCAAATTAAGTTGCAGTTGAACCTTTTTGAAAGAGTTATGGGTTATTAAAGTTTCCAAAGAATTTTGCTTTTTTAAAAATGCCAATTTTTTTAATTTTTTCCCATTAATGGCCATATTTTCTAAAATATTGATTCAAATCGACTTCGATAGAGTGATTTATATATAATGAGATGGCAGAAATTTACTTTCCAAATTAAGTTGCAGTTAAACCTTTTTTGAAAGAGTTATGGGTTATTAATGTTTCCAAAGAATTTTGCTTTTTTAAAAATGCCAACTTTTATAATTTTTTCACCTTTTTGGCCATATTTTCTAAAATATTGCTGTTTTAAAAATGCCAATTTTTTTTATTTTTTCACATTTTTGTCCATATTTTCTAAAATATTGATTCAGATCGACTTCTGCAAAGTGATTTAAATATACTGAGATGCCAGAAATTTACTTTCCAAATTAAGTTGCAATTGAACCTATTTTGAAAGAGTTATGGGTTCTTAAAGTTTCCAAAGAATTTTGCTTTTTTAAAAATGCCAATTTTTTTAATTTTTTCCCATTAATGGCCATATTTTCTAAAATATTGATTCAAATCGACTTCGGTAGAGTGATTTATATATATTGAGATGCCAGAAATTTACTTTCCAAATTAAGTTGCAGTTGAACCTTTTTGAAAGAGTTATGGTTTATTAAAGTTTCCAAAGAATTTTGCTTTTTTAAAAATGGCAATTTTTTTAATTTTTTCACCTTTTTGGCCATATTTTCTAAAATATTGATTCAAATCGACTTCGGTAAAGTGATTTATTCAGATGCCAGAAATGTACTATTACAAATAAAGTTGCAGTTGAACTTTTTTTAAAAGAGTTATGGGTTATTAAAGTTTCCAAAGAATTTTGCTTTTTTAAAAATGCCAACTTTTATAATTTTTTCACCTTTTTGGCCATATTTTCTAAAATATTGCTGTTTTAAAAATGCCAATTTTTTTTAATTTTTTCATATTTTTGGCCATATTTTCTAAAATATTGATTCAAATCGACTTCGGCAAAGTGATTTAAATATACTGAGATGCCAGAAATTTACTTTCCAAATTAAGTTGCAGTTGAACCTATTTTGAAAGAGTTATGGGTTATTAAAGTTTCCAAAGAATTTTGCTTTTTTAAAAATGCCAATTTTTTTAATTTTTTCCCATTAATGGCCATATTTTCTAAAATATTGATTAAAATCGACTTCGGTAAAGTGATTTATATATATTGAAATGAGAGAAATTTACTTTCCAAATTAAGTTGCAATTGAACCTATTTTGAAAGAGTTATGGGTTCTTAAAGTTTCCAAAGAATTTTGCTTTTTTAAAAATGCCAATTTTTTTAATTTTTTCCCATTAATGGCCATATTTTCTAAAATATTGATTCAAATCGACTTCGGTAGAGTGATTTATATATATTGAGATGCCAGAAATTTACTTTCCAAATTAAGTTGCAGTTGAACCTTTTTGAAAGAGTTATGGTTTATTAAAGTTTCCAAAGAATTTTGCTTTTTTAAAAATGGCAATTTTTTTAATTTTTTCACCTTTTTGGCCATATTTTCTAAAATATTGATTCAAATCGACTTCGGTAAAGTGATTTATTCAGATGCCAGAAATGTACTTTTGCAAATAAAGTTGCAGTTGAACCTTTTTTAAAAGAGTTGTGGGTTATTAAAGTTTCCAAAGAATTTTGCTTTTTTAATAATGCCAATTTTTTTAATTTTTTCACCTTTTTGGCCATATTTTCTAAAATATTCCTTTTTTAAAAATGCCAATTTTTATAATTTTTTCACCTTTTAGGCCATATTTTCTAAAATATTGATTAAAATCGACTTCGGTAAAGTGATTTATATATATTGAGATGGCAGAAATTTACTTTCCAAATTAAGTTGCAGTTAAACCTTTTTTGAAAGAGTTATGGGTTATTAATGTTTCCAAAGAATTTTGCTTTTTTAAAAATGGCAATTTTTTTAATTTTTTTACCTTTTTGGCCATATTTTCTAAAATATTGATTCAAATCGACTTCGGTAAAGTGATTTATTCAGATGCCAGAAATGTACTTTTACAAATAAAGTTGCAGTTGAACCTTTTTTAAAAGAGTTATGGGTTATTAAAGTTTCCAAAGAATTTTGTTTTTTTAAAAATGCCAATTTTTTTAATTTTTTCACCTTTTTGGCCATATTTTCTAAAATATTCCTTTTTTAAAAATGCAAATTTTTATAATTTTTTCACCTTTTAGGCCATATTTTCTAAAATATTGATTAAAATCGACTTCGGTAAAGTGATTTATATATATTGAGATGGCAGAAATTTACTTTCCAATTAAGTTGCAGTTAAACCTTTTTTGAAAGAGTTATGGGTTATAATGTTTCCAAAGAATTTTGCTTTTTTAAAAATGCCAACTTTTATAATTTGTTCACCTTTTTGGCCATATTTTCTAAAATATTGCTGTTTTAAAAATGCCAATTTTTTTAATTTTTTCACATTTTTGGCCATATTTTCTAAAATATTGATTCAAATCGACTTCGGCAAAGTGATTTAAATATACTGAGATGCCAGAAATTTACTTTCCAAATTAAGTTGCAGTTGAACCTTTTTTGAAAGAGTTATGGGTTATTAAAGTTTCCAAAGAATTTTGCTTTTTAAAAATGCCAATTTTTTTAATTTTTTCCCATTAATGGCCATATTTTCTAAAATATTGATTAAAATCGACTTCGGTAAAGTGATTTATATATATTGAAATGAGAGAAATTTACTTTCCAAATTAAGTTGCAGTTGAACATTTTTTGAAAGAGTTATGGGTTATTAAAGTTTCGAAAGAATTTTGTTTTTTTTTAAAATGCCAATTTTTTCCAAATTAAGTTGCAGTTGAACCTTTTTTGAAAGAGTTATGGGTTATTTAAGTTTCCAAAGAATTTTGCTTTTTTAAAAATGCCCATTTTTTTAATTTTTTCCCATTAATGGCCATATTTTCTAAAATATTGATTAAAATCGACTTCGGTAAAGTGATTTATATATATTGAGATGCCAGAAATTTACTTTCCAAATTAAGTTGCAGTTGAACCTTTTTGAAAGAGTTATGGTTTATTAAAGTTTCCAAAGAATTTTGCTTTTTTAAAAATGGCAATTTTTTTAATTTTTTCACCTTTTTGGCCATATTTTCTAGAATATTGATTCAAATCGACTTCGGCAAAGTGATTTAAATATACTGAGATGCCAGAAATTTACTTTCCAAATTAAGTTGCAGTTGAAAATATTTTGAAAGAGTTATGGGTTATTAAAGTTTTCAAAGAATTTTGCTTTTTTAAAAATGCCAATGTTTTTAATTTTTTCCCATTAATGGCCATATTTTCTAAAATATTGATTAAAATCGACTTCGGTAAAGTGATTTATATATATTGAAATGAGAGAAATTTACTTTCCAAATTAAGTTGCAGTTGAACCTTTTTTGAAAGAGTTATGGGTTATTAAAGTTTCCAAAGAATTTTGTTTTTTTAAAAATGCCCATTTTTTTTAATTTTTCCCATTAATGGCCATATTTTCTAAAATATTGATTAAAATCGACTTCGGTTAAGTGATTTATATATATTGAATTGAGAGAAATATACTTTCCAAATTAAGTTGCAGTTGAACCTTTTTGAAAGAGTTATGGGTTATTAAAGTTTCCAAAGAATTTTGCTTTTTAAAAATGCCCATTTTTTTAATTTTTTCCCATTAATGGCCATATTTTCTAAAATATTGATTAAAATCGACTTCGGTAAAGTGATTTATATATATTGATGATTTTGTTTTTTTTAAAAAATGCCAATTTTTTCCAAATTAAGTTGCAGTTGAACCTTTTTTGAAAGAGTTATGGGTTATTTAAGTTTCCAAAGAATTTTGCTTTTTTAAAAATGCCCATTTTTTTAATTTTTTCCCATTAATGGCCATATTTTCTAAAATATTGATTAAAATCGACTTCGGTAAAGTGATTTATATATATTGAGATGCCAGAAATTTACTTTCCAAATTAAGTTGCAGTTGAACCTTTTTGAAAGAGTTATGGTTTATTAAAGTTTCCAAAGAATTTTGCTTTTTTAAAAATGGCAATTTTTTTATTTTTCACCTTTTTGGCCATATTTTCTAGAATATTGATTCAAATCGACTTCGGCAAAGTGATTTAAATATACTGAGATGCCAGAAATTTACTTTCCAAATTAAGTTGCAGTTGAAAATATTTTGAAAGAGTTATGGGTTATTAAAGTTTTCAAAGAATTTTGCTTTTTTAAAAATGCCAATGTTTTTAATTTTTTCCCATTAATGGCCATATTTTCTAAAATATTGATTAAAATCGACTTCGGTAAAGTGATTTATATATATTGAAATGAGAGAAATTTACTTTCCAAATTAAGTTGCAGTTGAACCTTTTTTGAAAGAGTTATGGGTTATTAAAGTTTCCAAAGAATTTTGTTTTTTTAAAAATGCCCATTTTTTTAATTTTTTCCCATTAATGGCCATATTTTCTAAAATATTGATTAAAATCGACTTCGGTTAAGTGATTTATATATATTGAATTGAGAGAAATATACTTTCCAAATTAAGTTGCAGTTGAACCTTTTTTGAAAGAGTTATGGGTTATTAAAGTTTCCAAAGAATTTTGCTTTTTTAAAAATGCCCATTTTTTTAATTTTTTCCCATTAATGGCCATATTTTCTAAAATATTGATTAAAATCGACTTCGGTAAAGTGATTTATATATATTGAGATGCCAGAAATTTACTTTCCAAATTAAGTTGCAGTTGAACCTTTTTGAAAGAGTTATGGTTTATTAAAGTTTCCAAAGAATTTTGCTTTTTTAAAAATGGCAATTTTTTTAATTTTTTCACCTTTTTGGCCATATTTTCTAAAATATTGATTCAAATCGACTTCGGTAAAGTGATTTATTCAGATGCCAGAAATGTACTTTTACAAATAAAGTTGCAGTTGAACATTTTTTAAAAGAGTTATGGGTTATTAAAGTTTCCAAAGAATTTTGCTTTTTTAAAAATGCCAATTTTTTAATTTTTTCACCTTTTTGGCCATATTTTCTAAAATATTCCTTTTTTAAAAATGCCAATTTTTATAATTTTTTCACCTTTTAGGCCATATTTTCTAAAATATTGATTAAAATCGACTTCGGTAAAGTGATTTATATATATTGAGATGGCAGAAATTTACTTTCCAAATTAAGTTGCAATTGAACCTTTTTTGAAAGAGTTATGGGTTATTAAAGTTTCGAAAGAATTTTGTTTTTTTTTAAAATGCCAATTTTTTTAATTTTATCATATTTTTGGCCATATTTTCTAAAATATTGACTCAAAGCGACTTCGGTTAAGTAATTTATATATATTGAGATGCCAGAAATTTACTTTCCAAATTAAGTTGCAGTTGAACCTTTTTGAAAGAGTTATGGGTTATTAAAGTTTCCAAAGAATTTTGATTTTTTAAAAATGGCAATTTTTTTAATTTTTTCACCTTTTTGGCAATATTTTCTAAAATATTGATTCAAATCGACTTCGGTAAAGTGATTTATATATATTCAGATGCCAAAAATGTACTTTTAAAAATAAAGTTGCAATTGAATCTTTTTTGAAAGAGTTATGGGTTATTAAAGATTCCAATGAATTTAGCTTTTTTACAAATTCCAATTTTTTTAATTTTTTCACCATTTTGGCTATATTTTCTAAAATATTGATTTAAATCGACTTCGGTATTGTGATTTATATATAATGAGATGGCAGAAATTTACTTTCCAAATTAAGTTGCAGTTAAACCTTTTTTGAAAGAGTTATGGGTTATTAATGTTTCCAAAGAATTTTGTTTTTTTAAAAATGCCAACTTTTATAATTTTTTCAAATTTTTGGCCATATTTTCTAAAATATTGCTGTTTTAAAAATGCCAATTTTTTTTAATTTTTTCACATTTTTGGCCATATTTTCTAAAATATTGATTTAAATCGACTTCGGCAAAGTGATTTAAATATACTGAGATGCCAGAAATTTACTTTCCAAATTAAGTTGCAGTTGAACCTATTTTATAAGAGTTATGGGTTATTAAAGTTTCCAAAGAATTTTGCTTTTTTAAAAATGCCCATTTTTTTAATTTTTTCCCATTAATGGCCATATTTTCTAAAATATTGATTAAAATCGACTTCGGTAGAGTGATTTATATATATTGAGATGCCAGAAATTTACTTTCCAAATTAAGTTGCAGTTGAACCTTTTTTGAAAGAGTTATGGGTTATTAATGTTTCCAAAGAATTTTGTTTTTTTAAAAATGCCAACTTTTATAATTTTTTCAAATTTTTGGCCATATTTTCTAAAATATTGCTGTTTTAAAAATGCCAATTTTTTTTATTTTTTCACATTTTTGGCCATATTTTCTAAAATATTGATTCAGATCGACTTCTGCAAAGTGATTTAAATATACTGAGATGCCAGAAATTTACTTTCCAAATTAAGTTGCAATTGAACCTATTTTGAAAGAGTTATGGGTTCTTAAAGTTTCCAAAGAATTTTGCTTTTTTAAAAATGCCAATTTTTTTAATTTTTTCCCATTAATGGCCATATTTTCTAAAATATTGATTCAAATCGACTTCGGTAGAGTGATTTATATATATTGAGATGCCAGAAATTTACTTTCCAAATTAAGTTGCAGTTGAACCTTTTGAAAGAGTTATGGTTTATTAAAGTTTCCAAAGAATTTTGCTTTTTTACAAATGGCAATTTTTTTAATTTTTTCACCTTTTTGGCCATATTTTCTAAAATATTCCTTTTTTAAAAATGCCAATTTTTATAATTTTTTCACATTTTTGGCCATATTTTCTAAAATATTGATTCAAAGCGACTTCGGCAAAGTGATTTAAATATAATGAGATGCCAGAAATTTACTTTCCAAATTAAGTTGCAGTTGAACTTTTTTTGAAAGAGTTATGGGTTATTAATGTTTCCAAAGAATTTTGCTTTTTTAAAAATGCCAACTTTTATAATTTTTTCACTTTTTTGGCCATATTTTCTAAAATATTGATTCAAAGCGACTTCGGCAAAGTGATTTAAATATAATGAGATGCCAGAAATTTACTTTCCAAATTAAGTTGCAGTTGAACCTTTTTTGAAAGAGTTATGGGTTATTAATGTTTCCAAAGAATTTTGCTTTTTTAAAAATGCCAATTTTTTTAATTTTTTCCCATTAATGGCCATATTTTTTAAAATATTGATTAAAATCGACTTCGGTAAAGTGATTTATATATATTGAAATGAGGGAAATTTACTTTCCAAATTAAGTTGCAGTTGAACCTTTTTTGAAAGAGTTATGGGTTATTAAAGTTTCGAAAGAATTTTGTTTATTTTAAAAATGCCAATTTTTTTAATTTTATCATATTTTTGGCCATATTTTCTAAAATATTGATTCAAAGCGACTTCGGTTAAGTAATTTATATATATTGAGATGCCAGAAATTTAGTTTCCAAATTAAGTTGCAGTTGAACCTTTTTGAAAGAGTTATGGGTTATTAAAGTTTCCAAAGAATTTTGCTTTTTTAAAAATGCCAATTTTTTTAATTTTTTCCCATTAATGGCCATATTTTCTAAAATATTGATTAAAATCGACTTCGGTAAAGTGATTTATATATATTGAAATGAGAGAAATTTACTTTCCAAATTAAGTTGCAGTTGAACCTTTTTTGAAAGAGTTATGGGTTATTAAAGTTTCGAAATAATTTTGTTTTTTTTAAAAATGCCAATTTTTTTAATTTTATCATATTTTTGGCCATATTTTCTAAAATATTGATTCAAAGCGACTTCGGTTAAGTAATTTATATATATTGAGATGCCAGAAATTTACTTTCCAAATTAAGTTGCAGTTGAACCTTTTTGAAAGAGTTATGGGTTATTAAAGTTTCCAAAGAATTTTGCTTTTTTAAAAATGCCAATTTTTTTAATTTTTTCACCTTTTGGCCATATTTTCTAAAATATTGATTCAAATCGACTTCGGTAAAGTGATTTATTCAGATGCCAGAAATGTACTTTTACAAATAAAGTTGCAGTTGAACCTTTTTTGAAAGAGTTATGGGTTATTTAAGTTTCCAAAGAATTTTGCTTTTTTAAAAATGGCAATTTTTTTAATTTTTTCCCATTAATGGCCATATTTTCTAAAATATTGATTCAAATCGACTTCGGTAGAGTGATTTATATATATTGAGATGCCAGAAATTTACTTTCCAAATTAAGTTGCAGTTGAACCTTTTTGAAAGAGTTATGGGTTATTAAAGATTCCAAAGAATTTGGCTTTTTTACAAATTCCAATTTTTTTTAATTTTTTCACCTTTTTGGCTATATTTTCTAAAATATTGATTCAAATCGACTTCGGTAGAGTGATTTATATATAATGAGATGGCAGAAATTTACTTTCCAAATTAAGTTGCAGTTAAACCTTTTTGAAAGAGTTATGGGTTATTAATGTTTCCAAAGAATTTTGTTTTTTAAAAATGCCAACTTTTTTAATTTTTTCACCTTTTTGGCCATATTTTCTAAAATATTGCTGTTTTAAAAATGCCAATTTTTTTAATTTTTTGACATTTTTGGCCATATTTTCTAAAATATTGATTCAAATCGACTTCGGCAAAATGATTTAAATATACTGAGATGCCAGAAATTTACTTTCCAAATTAAGTTGCAATTGAACCTATTTTGGAAGAGTCATGGGTTATTAAAGTTTCCAAAGAATTTTGCTTTTTTAAAAATGCCAATTTTTTTAATTTTTTCCCATTAATGGCCATATTTTCTAAAATATTGATTCAAATCGACTTCGGTAGAGTGATTTATATATATTGAGATGCCAGAAATTTACTTTCCAAATTAAGTTGCAGTTGAACCTTTTTGAAAGAGTTATGGGTTATTAAAGTTTCCAAAGAATTTTGCTTTTTTAAAAATGACAATTTTTTTAAATTTTTCACCTTTTTGGCCATATTTTCTAAAATATTGATTCAAATCGACTTCCGTAAAGTGATTTATATATATTCAGATGCCAGAAATGTACTTTTACAAATAAAGTTGCAGTTGAACCTTTTTTGAAAGAGTTATGGGTTATTTAAGTTTCCAAAGAATTTTGCTTTTTTAAAAATGGCAATTTTTTTAATTTTTTCCCATTAATGGCCATATTTTCTAAAATATTGATTAAAATCGACTTCGGTAGAGTGATTTATATATATTGAGATGCCAGAAATTTACTTTCCAAATTAAGTTGCAGTTGAACCTTTTTGAAAGAGTTATGGGTTATTAAAGATTCCAAAGAATTTGGCTTTTTTACAAATTCCAATTTTTTTAATTTTTTCACCTTTTTGGCTATATTTTCTAAAATATTGATTCAAATCGACTTCGGTAGAGTGATTTATATATAATGAGATGGCAGAAATTTACTTTCCAAATTAAGTTGCAGTTAAACCTTTTTTGAAAGAGTTATGGGTTATTAATGTTTCCAAAGAATTTTGTTTTTTTAAAAATGCCAACTTTTTTAATTTTTTCACCTTTTTGGCCATATTTTCTAAAATATTGCTGTTTTAAAAATGCCAATTTTTTTAATTTTTTGACATTTTTGGCCATATTTTCTAAAATATTGATTCAAATCGACTTCGGCAAAATGATTTAAATATACTGAGATGCCAGAAATTTACTTTCCAAATTAAGTTGCAATTGAACCTATTTTGGAAGAGTCATGGGTTATTAAAGTTTCCAAAGAATTTTGCTTTTTTAAAAATGCCAATTTTTTTAATTTTTTCCCATTAATGGCCATATTTTCTAAAATATTGATTCAAATCGACTTCGGTAGAGTGATTTATATATATTGAGATGCCAGAAATTTACTTTCCAAATTAAGTTGCAGTTGAACCTTTTGAAAGAGTTATGGGTTATTAAAGTTTCCAAAGAATTTTGCTTTTTTAAAATGACAATTTTTTTAAATTTTTCACCTTTTTTGGCCATATTTTCTAAAATATTGATTCAAATCGACTTCCGTAAAGTGATTTATATATATTCAGATGCCAGAAATGTACTTTTACAAATAAAGTTGCAATTGAACCTTTTTAAAAGAGTTATGGGTTATTAAAGTTTCCAAAAATTTTGCTTTTTTAAAAATGCCAATTTTTTAATTTTTTCACCTTTTGGCCATATTTTCTAAAATATTGATTCAAATCGACTTCGGTAGAGTGATTTATATATAATGAGATGGCAGAAATTTACTTTCCAAATTAAGTTGCAGTTAAACCTTTTTTGAAAGAGTTATGGGTTATTAATGTTTCCAAAGAATTTTGTTTTTTTAAAAATGCCAACTTTTTTAATTTTTTCACCTTTTTGGCCATATTTTCTAAAATATTGCTGTTTTAAAAATGCCAATTTTTTTAATTTTTTCACATTTTTGGCCATATTTTCTAAAATATTGATTCAAATCGACTTCGGCAAAATGATTTAAATATACTGAGATGCCAGAAATTTACTTTCCAAATTAAGTTGCAATTGAACCTATTTTGGAAGAGTTATGGGTTATTAAAGTTTCCAAAGAATTTTGCTTTTTTAAAAATGCCAATTTTTTTAATTTTTTCCCATTAATGGCCATATTTTCTAAAATATTGATTCAAATCGACTTCGGTAGAGTGATTTATATATATTGAGATGCCAGAAATTTACTTTCCAAATTAAGTTGCAGTTGAACCTTTTTGAAAGAGTTATGGGTTATTAAAGTTTCCAAAGAATTTTGCTTTTTTAAAAATGACAATTTTTTTTAATTTTTCACCTTTTTGGCCATATTTTCTAAAATATTGATTCAAATCGACTTCCGTAAAGTGATTTATATATATTCAGATGCCAGAAATGTACTTTTACAAATAAAGTTGCAATTGAACCTTTTTTAAAAGAGTTATGGGTTATTAAAGTTTCCAAAAAATTTTGCTTTTTTAAAAATGCCAATTTTTTTAATTTTTTCACCTTTTTGGCCATATTTTCTAAAATATTGCTGTTTTAAAAATACCAATTTTTATAATTTTTTCACCTTTTAGGCCATATTTTCTAAAATATTGATTAAAATCGACTTCGGTAAAGTGATTTATATATATTGAGATGGCAGAAATTTACTTTCCAAATTAAGTTGCAGTTAAACCTTTTTTGAAAGAGTTATGGGTTATTAATGTTTCCAAAGAATTTTGCTTTTTTAAAAATGCCAACTTTTATAATTTTTTCACCTTTTTGGCCATATTTTCTAAAATATTGCTGTTTTTAAAATGCCAATTTTTTTAATTTTATCATATTTTTGGTCATATTTTCTAAAATATTGATTCAAAGCGACTTCGGTTAAGTAATTTATATATATTGAGATGCCAGAAATTTACTTTCCAAATTAAGTTGCAGTTGAACCTTTTTGAAAGAGTTATGGGTTATTAAAGTTTCCAAAGAATTTTGCTTTTTTAAAAATGCCACTTTTTTTAATTTTTTCCCATTAATGGCCATATTTTCTAAAATATTGATTAAAATCGACTTCGGTAAAGTGATTTATATATATTGAAATGAGAGAAATTTACTTTCCAAATTAAGTTGCAGTTGAACCTTTTTTGAAAGAGTTATGGGTTATTAAAGTTTCGAAAGAATTTTGTTTTTTTTTAAAATGCCAATTTTTTTAATTTTATCATATTTTTGGCCATATTTTCTAAAATATTGATTCAAAGCGACTTCGGTTAAGTAATTTATATATATTGAGATGCCAGAAATTTACTTTCCAAATTAAGTTGCAGTTGAACCTTTTGAAAGAGTTATGGGTTATTAAAGTTTCCAAAGAATTTTGCTTTTTTAAAAATGCCAATTTTTTTAATTTTTTCCCATTAATGGCCATATTTTCTAAAATATTGATTCAAATCGACTTCGATAGAGTGATTTATATATATTGAGATGCCAGAAATTTTCTTTCCAAATTAAGTTGCAGTTGAACCTTTTTGAAAGAGTTATGGTTTATTAAAGTTTCCAAAGAATTTTGCTTTTTTAAAAATGCCAATTTTTTTAATTTTTTCACCTTTTTGGCCATATTTTCTAAAATATTGATTCAAATCGACTTCGGTAAAGTGATTTATTGGATGCCAGAAATGTACTTTTACAAATAAAGTTGCAGTTGAACCTTTTTAAAAAGAGTTATGGGTTATTAAAGTTTCCAAAGAATTTTGCTTTTTTAAAAATGCCAATTTTTTTCATTTTTTCACCTTTTTGGCCATATTTTCTAAAATATTACTTTTTTAAAAATGCCAATTTTTATAAATTTTTCACCTTTTAGGCCATATTTTCTAAAATATTGATTAAAATCGACTTCGGTAAAGTGATTTATAAATATTGAGATGGCAGAAATTTACTTTCCAAATTAAGTTGCAGTTAAACCTTTTTTGAAAGAGTTATGGGTTATTAATGTTTCCAAAGAATTTTGTTTTTTTAAAAATGCCAACTTTTATAATTTTTTCACCTTTTTGGCCATATTTTCTAAAATATTACTTTTTTAAAAATGCCAATTTTTATAAATTTTTCACCTTTTAGGCCATATTTTCTAAAATATTGATTCAAATCGACTTCGGTAGAGTGATTTATATATATTGAGATGCCAGAAATTTACTTTCCAAATTAAGTTGCAGTTGAACCTTTTTTGAAAGAGTTATGGGTTATTAAAGTTTCGAAAGAATTTTGTTTTTTTTTAAAATGCCAATTTTTTTAATTTTATCATATTTTTGGTCATATTTTCTAAAATATTGATTCAAAGCGACTTCGGTTAAGTAATTTATATATATTGAGATGCCAGAAATTTACTTTCCAAATTAAGTTGCAGTTGAACCTTTTTGAAAGAGTTATGGGTTATTAAAGTTTCCAAAGAATTTTGCTTTTTTAAAAATGCCAATTTTTTTAATTTTTTCCCATTAATGGCCATATTTTCTAAAATATTGATTAAAATCGACTTCGGTAAAGTGATTTATATATATTGAAATGAGAGAAATTTACTTTCCAAATTAAGTTGCAGTTGAACCTTTTTTGAAAGAGTTATGGGTTATTAAAGTTTCGAAAGAATTTTGTTTTTTTTAAAAATGCCAATTTTTTTAATTTTATCATATTTTTGGCCATATTTTCTAAAATATTGATTCAAAGCGACTTCGGTTAAGTAATTTATATATATTGAGATGCCAGAAATTTACTTTCCAAATTAAGTTGCAGTTGAACCTTTTTGAAAGAGTTATGGGTTATTAAAGTTTCCAAAGAATTTTGCTTTTTTAAAAATGCCAATTTTTTTAATTTTTTCCCATTAATGGCCATATTTTCTAAAATATTGATTCAAATCGACTTCGATAGAGTGATTTATATATAATGAGATGGCAGAAATTTACTTTACAAATTAAGTTGCAGTTAAACCTTTTTTGAAAGAGTTATGGGTTATTAATGTTTCCAAAGAATTTTGCTTTTTTAAAAATGCCAACTTTTATAATTTTTTCACCTTTTTGGCCATATTTTCTAAAATATTGCTGTTTTAAAAATGCCAATTTTTTTAATTTTTTCCCATTAATGGCCATATTTTCTAAAATATTGATTCAGATCGACTTCTGCAAAGTGATTTAAATATACTGAGATGCCAGAAATTTACTTTCCAAATTAAGTTGCAATTGAACCTATTTTGAAAGAGTTATGGGTTCTTAAAGTTTCCAAAGAATTTTGCTTTTTTTTAAAAATGCCAATTTTTTTAATTTTTTCCCATTAATGGCCATATTTTCTAAAATATTGATTCAAATCGACTTCGGTAGAGTGATTTATATATATTGAGATGCCAGAAATTTACTTTCCAAATTAAGTTGCAGTTGAACCTTTTTGAAAGAGTTATGGTTTATTAAAGTTTCCAAAGAATTTTGCTTTTTTAAAAATGCCAATTTTTTTAATTTTTTCACCTTTTTGGCCATATTTTCTAAAATATTGATTCAAATCGACTTCGGTAAAGTGATTTATTGGATGCCAGAAATGTACTTTTACAAATAAAGTTGCAGTTGAACCTTTTTAAAAGAGTTATGGGTTATTAAAGTTTCCAAAGAATTTTGCTTTTTTAAAAATGCCAATTTTTTTCATTTTTTCACCTTTTTTGGCCATATTTTCTAAAATATTACTTTTTAAAAATGCCAATTTTTATAAATTTTTCACCTTTTAGGCCATATTTTCTAAAATATTGATTAAAATCGACTTCGGTAAAGTGATTTATATATATTGAGATGGCAGAAATTTACTTTCCAAATTAAGTTGCAGTTAAACCTTTTTTGAAAGAGTTATGGGTTATTAATGTTTCCAAAGAATTTTGTTTTTTTAAAAATGCCAACTTTTATAATTTTTTCACCTTTTTGGCCATATTTTCTAAAATATTGCTGTTTTAAAAATGCCAATTTTTTTTAATTTTTTCACATTTTTGGCCATATTTTCTAAAATATTGATTCAAAGCGACTTCGGTTAAGTAATTTATATATATTGAGATGCCAGAAATTTACTTTCCAAATTAAGTTGCAGTTGAACCTTTTTGAAAGAGTTATGGGTTATTAAAGTTTCCAAAGAATTTTGCTTTTTTAAAAATGCCAATTTTTTTAATTTTTTCACCTTTTTGGCCATATTTTCTAAAATATTGATTCAAATCGACTTCGGTAAAGTGATTTATTCAGATGCCAGAAATGTACTTTTACAAATAAAGTTGCAGTTGAACCTTTTTGAAAGAGTTATGGGTTATTTAAGTTTCCAAAGAATTTTGCTTTTTTAAAAATGGCAATTTTTTTAATTTTTTCCCATTAATGGCCATATTTTCTAAAATATTGATTCAAATAGACTTCGGTAAAGTGATTTATATATATTGAGATGCCAGAAATTTACTTTCCAAATTAAGTTGCAGTTGAACCTTTTTGAAAGAGTTATGGGTTATTAAAGATTCCAAAGAATTTGGCTTTTTTACAAATTCCAATTTTTTTAATTTTTTCACCTTTTTGGCTATATTTTCTAAAATATTGATTCAAATCGACTTCGGTAGAGTGACTTATATATAATGAGATGGCAGAAATTTACTTTCCAAATTAAGTTGCAGTTAAACCTTTTTTGAAAGAGTTATGGGTTATTAATGTTTCCAAAGAATTTTGTTTTTTTAAAAATGCCAACTTTTTTAATTTTTTCACCTTTTTGGCCATATTTTCTAAAATATTGCTGTTTTAAAAATGCCAATTTTTTTAATTTTTTCACATTTTTGGCCATATTTTCTAAAATATTGATTCAAATCGACTTCGGCAAAATGATTTAAATATACTGAGATGCCAGAAATTTACTTTCCAAATTAAGTTGCAATTGAACCTATTTTGGAAGAGTTATGGGTTATTAAAGTTTCCAAAGAATTTTGCTTTTTTAAAAATGCCAATTTTTTTAATTTTTTCCCATTAATGGCCATATTTTCTAAAATATTGATTCAAATCGACTTCCGTAAAGTGATTTATATATATTCAGATGCCAGAAATGTACTTTTACAAATAAAGTTGCAATTGAACCTTTTTAAAAGAGTTATGGGTTATTAAAGTTTCCAAAAATTTTGCTTTTTAAAAATGCCAATTTTTTTAATTTTTTCACCTTTTTTGGCCATATTTTCTAAAATATTGCTGTTTTTAAAATACCAATTTTTATAATTTTTTCACCTTTTAGGCCATATTTTCTAAAATATTGATTAAAATCGACTTCGGTAAAGTGATTTATATATATTGAGATGGCAGAAATTTACTTTCCAAATTAAGTTGCAGTTAAGCTTTTTGAAAGAGTTATGGGTTATTAATGTTTCCAAAGAATTTTGCTTTTTAAAAATGCCAACTTTTATAATTTTTTCACCTTTTTGGCCATATTTTCTAAAATATTGCTGTTTTAAAAATTCCAATTTTTTTAATTTTTTCACATTTTTGGCCATATTTTCTAAAATATTGATTCAAATCGACTTCGGTAAAGTGATTTATATATATTGAAATGAGAGAAATTGATTTTCCAAATTAAGTTGCAGTTGAACCCTTTTTGAAAGAGTTATGGGTTATTAAAGTTTCGAAAGAATTTTGTTTTTTTTTAAAATGCCAATTTTTTTAATTTTATCATATTTTTGGTCATATTTTCTAAAATATTGATTCAAAGCGACTTCGGTTAAGTAATTTATATATATTGAGATGCCAGAAATTTACTTTCCAAATTAAGTTGCAGTTGAACCTTTTGAAAGAGTTATGGGTTATTAAAGTTTCCAAAGAATTTTGCTTTTTTAAAAATGCCAATTTTTTTAATTTTTCCCATTAATGGCCATATTTTCTAAAATATTGATTCAAATCGACTTCGATAGAGTGATTTATATATAATGAGATGGCAGAAATTCACTTTCCAAATTAAGTTGCAGTTAAACCTTTTTTGAAAGAGTTATGGGTTATTAATGTTTCCAAAGAATTTTGCTTTTTTAAAAATGCCAAGTTTTATAATTTTTTCACCTTTTTGGCCATATTTTCTAAAATATTGCTGTTTTAAAAATGCCAATTTTTTTTTATTTTTTCACATTTTTGGCCATATTTTCTAAAATATTGATTCAGATCGACTTCTGCAAAGTGATTTAAATATACTGAGATGCCAGAAATTTACTTTCCAAATTAAGTTGCAATTGAACCTTTTTTGAAAGAGTTATGGGTTCTTAAAGTTTCCAAAGAATTTTGCTTTTTTAAAAATGCCAATTTTTTTAATTTTTTCCCATTAATGGCCATATTTTCTAAAATTTTGATTCAAATCGACTTCGGTAGAGTGATTTATATATATTGAGATGCCAGAAATTTACTTTCCAAATTAAGTTGCAGTTGAACCTTTTTGAAAGAGTTATGGGTTATTAAAGTTTCCAAAGAATTTTGCTTTTTTAAAAGTGGCAATTTTTTTAATTTTTTCCCATTAATGGCCATATTTTCTAAAATATTGATTCCAATCGACTTCGGTAGAGTGATTTATATATATTGAGATGCCAGAAATTTACTTTCCAAATTAAGTTGCAGTTGAACCTTTTTTGAAAGAGTTATGGGTTATTAAAGTTTCCAAAGAATTTTGCTTTTTTAAAAATGGCAATTTTTTTAATTTTTTCACCTTTTTGGCCATATTTTCTAAAATATTGATTCAAATCGACTTCGGTAAAGTGATTTATATATATTCAGATGCCAGAAATGTACTTTTACAAATAAAGTTGCAATTGAACCTTTTTTAAAAGAGTTATGGGTTATTAAAGTTTCCAAAAAATTTTGCTTTTTTAAAAATGCCAATTTTTTTAAGTTTTTCACCTTTTTGGCCATATTTTCTAAAATATTGCTGTTTTAAAAATGTCAATTTTTTAATTTTTTCACATTTTTGGCCATATTTTCTAAAATATTGATTCAAATCGACTTCGGCAAAATGATTTAAATATACTGAGATGCCAGAAATTTACTTTCCAAATTAAGTTGCAATTGAACCTATTTTGAAAGAGTTATGGGTTATTAAAGTTTCCAAAGAATTTTGCTTTTTAAAAATGCCAATTTTTTTAATTTTTCCCATTAATGGCCATATTTTCTAAAATATTGATTCAAATCGACTTCGATAGAGTGATTTATATATAATGAGATGGCAGAAATTTACTTTCCAAATTAAGTTGCAGTTAAACCTTTTTTGAAAGAGTTATGGGTTATTAATGTTTCCAAAGAATTTTGCTTTTTTAAAAATGCCAAGTTTTATAATTTTTCACCTTTTGGCCATATTTTCTAAAATATTGCTGTTTTAAAAATGCCAATTTTTTTTATTTTTTCACATTTTTGGCCATATTTTCTAAAATATTGATTCAGATCGACTTCTGCAAAGTGATTTAAATATACTGAGATGCCAGAAATTTACTTTCCAAATTAAGTTGCAATTGAACCTTTTTGAAAGAGTTATGGGTTCTTAAAGTTTCCAAAGAATTTTGCTTTTTTAAAAATGCCAATTTTTTAATTTTTCCCATTAATGGCCATATTTTCTAAAATTTTGATTCAAATCGACTTCGGTAGAGTGATTTATATATATTGAGATGCCAGAAATTTACTTTCCAAATTAAGTTGCAGTTGAACCTTTTTGAAAGAGTTATGGTTTATTAAAGTTTCCAAAGAATTTTGCTTTTTTAAAAATGTCAATTTTTTTAATTTTTCCCATTAATGGCCATATTTTCTAAAATATTGATTCCAATCGACTTCGGTAGAGTGATTTATATATATTGAGATGCCAGAAATTTACTTTCCAAATTAAGTTGCAGTTGAACCTTTTTTGAAAGAGTTATGGGTTATTAAAGTTTCCAAAGAATTTTGCTTTTTTAAAAATGGCAATTTTTTTAATTTTTTCACCTTTTTGGCCATATTTTCTAAAATATTGATTCAAATCGACTTCGGTAATGTGATTTATATATATTCAGATGCCAGAAATGTACTTTTAAAAATAAAGTTGCAATTGAATCTTTTTTGAAAGAGTTATGGGTTATTAAAGATTCCAAAGAATTTAGCTTTTTTACAAATTCCAATTTTTTTAAGTTTTTCACTTTTTTGCCATATTTTCTAAAATATTGCTGTTTTAAAAATGCCAATTTTTTTAATTTTTTCACATTTTTGGCCATATTTTCTAAAATATTGATTCAAATCGACTTCGGCAAAATGATTTAAATATACTGAGATGCCAGAAATTTACTTTCCAAATTAAGTTGCAATTGAACCTATTTTGAAAGAGTTATGGGTTATTAAAGTTTCCAAAGAATTTTGCTTTTTAAAAATGCCAATTTTTTTTAATTTTTCCCATTAATGGCCATATTTTCTAAAATATTGATTCAAATCGACTTCGATAGAGTGATTTATATATAATGAGATGGCAGAAATTTACTTTCCAAATTAAGTTGCAGTTAAACCTTTTTGAAAGAGTTATGGGTTATTAATGTTTCCAAAGAATTTTGCTTTTTTAAAAATGCCAAGTTTTATAATTTTTTCACCTTTTTGGCCATATTTTCTAAAATATTGCTGTTTTAAAAATGCCAATTTTTTTTATTTTTTCACATTTTTGGCCATATTTTCTAAAATATTGATTCAGATCGACTTCTGCAAAGTGATTTAAATATACTGAGATGCCAGAAATTTACTTTCCAAATTAAGTTGCAATTGAACCTTTTTTGAAAGAGTTATGGGTTCTTAAAGTTTCCAAAGAATTTTGCTTTTTTAAAAATGCCAATTTTTTTAATTTTTTCCCATTAATGGCCATATTTTCTAAAATTTTGATTCAAATCGACTTCGGTAGAGTGATTTATATATATTGAGATGCCAGAAATTTACTTTCCAAATTAAGTTGCAGTTGAACCTTTTTGAAAGAGTTATGGTTTATTAAAGTTTCCAAAGAATTTTGCTTTTTTATAAATGGCAATTTTTTTAATTTTTTCACCTTTTTGGCCATATTTTCTAAAATATTGATTCAAATCGACTTCGGTAAAGTGATTTATTCAGATGCCAGAAATGTACTTTTACAAATAAAGTTGCAATTGAACCTTTTTTGAAAGAGTTATGGGTTATTAAAGTTTCCAAAGAATTTTGCTTTTTTAAAATGCCAATTTTTTTAATTTTTTCACCTTTTGGCCATATTTTCTAAAATATTGATTCAAATCGACTTCGGTAGAGTGATTTTTATATAATGAGATGGCAGAAATTTACTTTCCAAATTAAGTTGCAGTTAAACCTTTTTTGAAAGAGTTATGGGTTATTAAAGCTTCCAAAGAATTTTGCTTTTTTAAATATGCCAATTTTTTTAATTTTTTCACCTTTTTGGCCATATTTTCTAAGATATCGATTCAAATCGACTTCGGTTAAGTAATTTATATATATTGAGATGCCAGAAATTTACTTTCCAAATTAAGTTGCAGTTGAACCTTTTTGAAAGAGTTATGGGTTATTAAAGTTTCCAAAGAATTTTGCTTTTTAAAAATGCCAATTTTTTTAATTTTTTCCCATTAATGGCCATATTTTCTAAAATATTGATTCAAATCGACTTCGATAGAGTGATTTATATATATTGAGATGCCAGAAATTTACTTTCCAAATTAAGTTGCAGTTGAACCTTTTTTGAAAGAGTTATGGGTTATTAAAGTTTCCAAAGAATTTTGCTTTTTTAAAAATTCCAATTTTTTTAATTTTTTCACCTTTTTGGCCATATTTTCTTAAATATTGCTTTTTTAAAAATGCCAATTTTTATAATTTTTTCACCTTTTAGGCCATATTTTCTAAGATATCGATTCAAATCGACTTCGGTAGAGTGATTTATATTGAAAGTTTTTTGAAAGAGTTATGGGTTATTAAAGATTCCAAAGAATTTAGCTTTTTTACAAATTCCAATTTTTTTAATTTTTTCACCTTTTTGGCCATTTTTTCTAAAATATTGATTCAAATCAACTTCGGTAGAGTGATTTTTATATAATGAGATGGCAGAAATTTACTTTCCAAATTAAGTTGCAGTTAAACCTTTTTTGAAAGAGTTATGGGTTATTAAAGTTTCCAAAGAATTTAGCTTTTTTAAATATGCCAATTTTTTTAATTTTTTCACCTTTTTGGCCATATTTTCTAAAATATTGCTTTTTTAATAATGCCAATTTTTATAATTTTTTCACCTTTTTAGGCCATATTTTCTAAGGTATCGATTTAAATCGACTTCGGTAGAGTGATTTATATATATTGAGATGCCAGAAATTTACTTTCCAAATTAAGTTGCAGTTGAACCTTTTTTGAAAGAGTTATGGGTTACTAAAGTTTCCAAACAATTTTGTTTTTAAAAAATGCCAATTTTTTTTTTATTTTTTTCACATTTTTGGCCATATTTTCTAAAATATTGATTCAAATCGACTTCGGTAGAGTGATTTATATATATTGAGATGCCAGAAAATTACTTTCCAAATTAAGTTGCAGTTGAACCTTTTTGAAAGAGTTATGGGTTATTAAAGTTTCCAAAGAATTTTGCTTTTTTAAAAATGACAATTTTTTTAAATTTTTCACCTTTTTGGCCATATTTTCTAAAATATTGATTCAAATCGACTTCGGTAAAGTGATTTATATATATTCAGATGCCAGAAATGTACTTTTACAAATAAACTTGCAATTGAACCTTTTTTAAAAGAGTTATGGGTTATTAATGTTTCCAAAGAATTTTGCTTTTTTAAAAATGCCAAGTTTTATAATTTTTTCACCTTTTTGGCCATATTTTCTAAAATATTGCTGTTTTAAAAATGCCAATTTTTTTTTATTTTTTCACATTTTTGGCCATATTTTCTAAAATATTGATTCAGATCGACTTCTGCAAAGTGATTTAAATATACTGAGATGCCAGAAATTTACTTTCCAAATTAAGTTGCAATTGAACCTTTTTTGAAAGAGTTATGGGTTCTTAAAGTTTCCAAAGAATTTTGCTTTTTTAAAAATGCCAATTTTTTTAATTTTTTCCCATTAATGGCCATATTTTCTAAAATTTTGATTCAAATCGACTTCGGTAGAGTGATTTATATATATTGAGATGCCAGAAATTTACTTTCCAAATTAAGTTGCAGTTGAACCTTTTTGAAAGAGTTATGGTTTATTAAAGTTTCCAAAGAATTTTGCTTTTTTAAAAATGGCAATTTTTTTTAATTTTTTTCCCATTAATGGCCATATTTTCTAAAATATTGATTCCAATCGACTTCGGTAGAGTGATTTATATATATTGAGATGCCAGAAATTTACTTTCCAAATTAAGTTGCAGTTGAACCTTTTTGAAAGAGTTATGGGTTATTAAAGTTTCCAAAGAATTTTGCTTTTTTAAAATGGCAATTTTTTTAATTTTTTCACCTTTTTGGCCATATTTTCTAAAATATTGATTCAAATCGACTTCGGTAAAGTGATTTATATATATTCAGATGCCAGAAATGTACTTTTAAAAATAAAGTTGCAATTGAATCTTTTTGAAAGAGTTATGGGTTATTAAAGATTCCAAAGAATTTAGCTTTTTTACAAATTCCAATTTTTTAAGTTTTTCACCTTTTTTGGCCATATTTTCTAAAATATTGCTGTTTTAAAAATGTCAATTTTTTTAATTTTTTCACATTTTTGGCCATATTTTCTAAAATATTGATTCAAATCGACTTCGGCAAAATGATTTAAATATACTGAGATGCCAGAAATTTACTTTCCAAATTAAGTTGCAATTGAACCTATTTTGAAAGAGTTATGGGTTATTAAAGTTTCCAAAGAATTTTGCTTTTTTAAAAATGCCAATTTTTTTAATTTTTTTCCCATTAATGGCCATATTTTCTAAAATATTGATTCAAATCGACTTCGATAGAGTGATTTATATATAATGAGATGGCAGAAATTTACTTTCCAAATTAAGTTGCAGTTAAACCTTTTTTGAAAGAGTTATGGGTTATTGATGTTTCCAAAGAATTTTGCTTTTTAAAAATGCCAAGTTTTATAATTTTTTCACCTTTTTGGCCATATTTTCTAAAATATTGCTGTTTTAAAAATGCCAATTTTTTTTTATTTTTTCACATTTTTGGCCATATTTTCTAAAATATTGATTCAGATCGACTTCTGCAAAGTGATTTAAATATACTGAGATGCCAGAAATTTACTTTCCAAATTAAGTTGCAATTGAACCTTTTTTGAAAGAGTTATGGGTTCTTAAAGTTTCCAAAGAATTTTGCTTTTTAAAAATGCCAATTTTTTTAATTTTTTCCCATTAATGGCCATATTTTCTAAAATTTTGATTCAAATCGACTTCGGTAGAGTGATTTATATATATTGAGATGCCAGAAATTTACTTTCCAAATTAAGTTGCAGTTAAACCTTTTTGAAAGAGTTATGGTTTATTAAAGTTTCCAAAGAATTTTGCTTTTTTATAAATGGCAATTTTTTTAATTTTTTCACCTTTTTGGCCATATTTTCTAAAATATTGATTCAAATCGACTTCGGTAAAGTGATTTATTCAGATGCCAGAAATGTACTTTTACAAATAAAGTTGCAATTGAACCTTTTTTGAAAGAGTTATGGGTTATTAAAGTTTCCAAAGAATTTTGCTTTTTTAAAAATGCCAATTTTTTAATTTTTTCACCTTTTTGGCCATATTTTCTAAAATATTGATTCAAATCGACTTCGGTAGAGTGATTTTTATATAATGAGATGGCAGAAATTTACTTTCCAAATTAAGTTGCAGTTAAACCTTTTTTGAAAGAGTTATGGGTTATTAAAGCTTCCAAAGAATTTTGCTTTTTTAAATATGCCAATTTTTTTAATTTTTTCACCTTTTTGGCCATATTTTCTAAGATATCGATTCAAATCGACTTCGGTTAAGTAATTTATATATATTGAGATGCCAGAAATTTACTTTCCAAATTAAGTTGCAGTTGAACCTTTTTGAAAGAGTTATGGGTTATTAAAGTTTCCAAAGAATTTTGCTTTTTTAAAAATGCCAATTTTTTTAATTTTTCCCATTAATGGCCATATTTTCTAAAATATTGATTCAAATCGACTTCGATAGAGTGATTTATATATATTGAGATGCCAGAAATTTACTTTCCAAATTAAATTGCAGTTGAACCTTTTTTGAAAGAGTTATGGGTTATTAAAGTTTCCAAAGAATTTTGCTTTTTTAAAAATGCCAATTTTTTTAATTTCTTCACCTTTTTGGCCATATTTTCTAAAATATTGATTCAAATCGACTTCGGTAAAGTGATTTATATATATTCAGATGCCAGAAATGTACTTTTAAAAATAAAGTTGCAATTGAATCTTTTTTGAAAGAGTTATGGGTTATTAAAGATTCCAAAGAATTTAGCTTTTTTACAAATTCCAATTTTTTTAATTTTTTTACCTTTTTGGCTATATTTTCTAAAATATTGATTCAAATCGACTTCGGTAGAGTGATTTATATATAATGAGATGGCAGAAATTTACTTTCCAAATTAAGTTGCAATTGAACCTATTTTGAAAGAGTTATGGGTTATTAAAGTTTCCAAAGAATTTTGCTTTTTTAAAAATGCCCATTTTTTTAATTTTTTCACCTTTTTGGCCATATTTTCTAAAATATTGATTCAAATCGACTTCGGTAAAGTGATTTATATATATTCAGATGCCAGAAATGTACTTTTAAAAATAAAGTTGCAATTGAATCTTTTTTGAAAGAGTTATGGGTTATTAAAGATTCCAAAGAATTTAACTTTTTTACAAATTCCAATTTTTTTAAGTTTTTCACCTTTTTGGCCATATTTTCTAAAATATTGCTGTTTTAAAAATGTCAATTTTTTTAATTTTTTCACATTTTTGGCCATATTTTCTAAAATATTGATTCAAATCGACTTCGGCAAAATGATTTAAATATACTGAGATGCCAGAAATTTACTTTCCAAATTAAGTTGCAATTGAACCTATTTTGAAAGAGTTATGGGTTATTAAAGTTTCCAAAGAATTTTGCTTTTTAAAAATGCCAATTTTTTTAATTTTTTCCCATTAATGGCCATATTTTCTAAAATATTGATTCAAATCGACTTCGATAGAGTGATTTATATATAATGAGATGGCAGAAATTTACTTTCCAAATTAAGTTGCAGTTAAACCTTTTTTGAAAGAGTTATGGGTTATTAATGTTTCCAAAGAATTTTGCTTTTTTAAAAATGCCAAGTTTTATAATTTTTTTCCTTTTTTGGCCATATTTTCTAAAATATTGCTGTTTTAAAAATGCCAATTTTTTTTTATTTTTTCACATTTTTGGCCATATTTTCTAAAATATTGATTCAGATCGACTTCTGCAAAGTGATTTAAATATACTGAGATGCCAGAAATTTACTTTCCAAATTAAGTTGCAATTGAACCTTTTTTGAAAGAGTTATGGGTTCTTAAAGTTTCCAAAGAATTTTGCTTTTTTAAAAATGCCAATTTTTTTAATTTTTTCCCATTAATGGCCATATTTTCTAAAATTTTGATTCAAATCGACTTCGGTAGAGTGATTTATATATATTGAGATGCCAGAAATTTACTTTCCAAATTAAGTTGCAGTTGAACCTTTTTGAAAGAGTTATGGTTTATTAAAGTTTCCAAAGAATTTTGCTTTTTTAAAAATGGCAATTTTTTTAATTTTTTCCCATTAATGGCCATATTTTCTAAAATATTGATTCCAATCGACTTCGGTAGAGTGATTTATATATATTGAGATGCCAGAAATTTACTTTCCAAATTAAGTTGCAGTTGAACCTTTTTTGAAAGAGTTATGGGTTATTAAAGTTTCCAAAGAATTTTGCTTTTTTAAAATGGCAATTTTTTTAATTTTTTCACCTTTTTTGGCCATATTTTCTAAAATATTGATTCAAATCGACTTCGGTAAAGTGATTTATATATATTCAGATGCCAGAAATGTACTTTTAAAAATAAAGTTGCAATTGAATCTTTTTTGAAAGAGTTATGGGTTATTAAAGATTCCAAAGAATTTAGCTTTTTTACAAATTCCAATTTTTTTAAGTTTTTCACCTTTTTGGCCATATTTTCTAAAATATTGCTGTTTTAAAAATGTCAATTTTTTTAATTTTTTCACATTTTTGGCCATATTTTCTAAAATATTGATTCAAATCGACTTCGGCAAAATGATTTAAATATACTGAGATGCCAGAAATTTACTTTCCAAATTAAGTTGCAATTGAACCTATTTTGAAAGAGTTATGGGTTATTAAAGTTTCCAAAGAATTTTGCTTTTTTAAAAATGCCAATTTTTTTAATTTTTTCCCATTAATGGCCATATTTTCTAAAATATTGATTCAAATCGACTTCGATAGAGTGATTTATATATAATGAGATGGCAGAAATTTACTTTCCAAATTAAGTTGCAGTTAAACCTTTTTTGAAAGAGTTATGGGTTATTAATGTTTCCAAAGAATTTTGCTTTTTTAAAAATGCCAAGTTTTATAATTTTTTCACCTTTTTGGCCATATTTTCTAAAATATTGCTGTTTTAAAAATGCCAATTTTTTTTTATTTTTTCACATTTTTGGCCATATTTTCTAAAATATTGATTCAGATCGACTTCTGCAAAGTGATTTAAATATACTGAGATGCCAGAAATTTACTTTCCAAATTAAGTTGCAATTGAACCTTTTTTGAAAGAGTTATGGGTTCTTAAAGTTTCCAAAGAATTTTGCTTTTTTAAAAATGCCAATTTTTTTAATTTTTTCCCATTAATGGCCATATTTTCTAAAATTTTGATTCAAATCGACTTCGGTAGAGTGATTTATATATATTGAGATGCCAGAAATTTACTTTCCAAATTAAGTTGCAGTTGAACCTTTTGAAAGAGTTATGGTTTATTAAAGTTTCCAAAGAATTTTGTTTTTTTATAAATGGCAATTTTTTTAATTTTTTCACCTTTTTGGCCATATTTTCTAAAATATTGATTCAAATCGACTTCGGTAAAGTGATTTATTCAGATGCCAGAAATGTACTTTTACAAATAAAGTTGCAATTGAACCTTTTTTGAAAGAGTTATGGGTTATTAAAGTTTCCAAAGAATTTTGCTTTTTTAAAAATGCCAATTTTTTTAATTTTTTCACCTTTTTGGCCATATTTTCTAAAATATTGATTCAAATCGACTTCGGTAGAGTGATTTTTATATAATGAGATGGCAGAAATTTACTTTCCAAATTAAGTTGCAGTTAAACCTTTTTTGAAAGAGTTATGGGTTATTAAAGCTTCCAAAGAATTTTGCTTTTTTAAATATGCCAATTTTTTTAATTTTTTCACCTTTTTGGCCATATTTTCTAAGATATCGATTCAAATCGACTTCGGTTAAGTAATTTATATATATTGAGATGCCAGAAATTTACTTTCCAAATTAAGTTGCAGTTGAACCTTTTTGAAAGAGTTATGGGTTATTAAAGTTTCCAAAGAATTTTGCTTTTTTAAAAATGCCAATTTTTTTAATTTTTTCCCATTAATGGCCATATTTTCTAAAATATTGATTCAAATCGACTTCGATAGAGTGATTTATATATATTGAGATGCCAGAAATTTACTTTCCAAATTAAATTGCAGTTGAACCTTTTTTGAAAGAGTTATGGGTTATTAAAGTTTCCAAAGAATTTTGCTTTTTTAAAAATGCCAATTTTTTTAATTTCTTCACCTTTTTGGCCATATTTTCTAAAATATTGATTCAAATCGACTTCGGTAAAGTGATTTATATATATTCAGATGCCAGAAATGTACTTTTAAAAATAAAGTTGCAATTGAATCTTTTTTGAAAGAGTTATGGGTTATTAAAGATTCCAAAGAATTTAGCTTTTTACAAATTCCAATTTTTTAATTTTTTTACCTTTTTGGCTATATTTTCTAAAATATTGATTCAAATCGACTTCGGTAGAGTGATTTATATATAATGAGATGGCAGAAATTTACTTTCCAAATTAAGTTGCAATTGAACCTATTTTGAAAGAGTTATGGGTTATTAAAGTTTCCAAAGAATTTTGCTTTTTTAAAAATGCCCATTTTTTTAATTTTTTCACCTTTTTGGCCATATTTTCTAAAATATTGATTCAAATCGACTTCGGTAAAGTGATTTATATATATTCAGATGCCAGAAATGTACTTTTAAAAATAAAGTTGCAATTGAATCTTTTTTGAAAGAGTTATGGGTTATTAAAGATTCCAAAGAATTTAACTTTTTACAAATTCCAATTTTTTAAGTTTTTCACCTTTTTTGGCCATATTTTCTAAAATATTGCTGTTTTAAAAATACCAATTTTTATAATTTTTTCACCTTTTAGGCCATATTTTCTAAAATATTGATTAAAATCGACTTCGGTAATGTGATTTATATATATTGAGATGGCAGAAATTTACTTTCCAAATTAAGTTGCAGTTAAACCTTTTTTGAAAGAGTTATGGGTTATTAATGTTTCCAAAGAATTTTGCTTTTTTAAAAATGCCAACTTTTATAATTTTTTCACCTTTTTGGCCATATTTTCTAAAATATTGCTGTTTTAAAAATGCCAATTTTTTTTAATTTTTTCACATTTTTGGCCATATTTTCTAAAATATTGATTCAAATCGACTTCGGTAAAGTGATTTATATATATTGAAATGAGAGAAATTTACTTTCCAAATTAAGTTGCAGTTGAACCTTTTTTGAAAGAGTTATGGGTTATTAAAGTTTCGAAAGAATTTTGTTTTTTTTAAAAATGTCAATTTTTTTAATTTTTTCACATTTTTGGCCATATTTTCTAAAATATTGATTCAAATCGACTTCGGCAAAATGATTTAAATATACTGAGATGCCAGAAATTTACTTTCCAAATTAAGTTGCAATTGAACCTATTTTGAAAGAGTTATGGGTTATTAATGTTTCCAAAGAATTTTGCTTTTTTAAAAATGCCAATTTTTTTAATTTTTTCCCATTAATGGCCATATTTTCTAAAATATTGATTCAAATCGACTTCGATAGAGTGAATTATATATATTGAGATGCCAGAAATTTACTTTCCAAATTAAGTTGCAGTTGAACCTTTTTTGAAAGAGTTATGGGTTATTAAAGTTTCCAAAGAATTTTGCTTTTTTAAAAATTCCAATTTTTTTAATTTTTTCACCTTTTTGGCCATATTTTCTTAAATATTGCTTTTTTAAAAATGCCAATTTTTATAATTTTTTCACCTTTTAGGCCATATTTTCTAAGATATCGATTCAAATCGACTTCGGTAGAGTGATTTATATTGAAAGTTTTTTGAAAGAGTTATGGGTTATTAAAGATTCCAAAGAATTTAGCTTTTTTACAAATTCCAATTTTTTTAATTTTTTCACCTTTTTGGCCATTTTTTCTAAAATATTGATTCAAATCAACTTCGGTAGAGTGATTTTTATATAATGAGATGGCAGAAATTTACTTTCCAAATTAAGTTGCAGTTAAACCTTTTTTGAAAGAGTTATGGGTTATTAAAGTTTCCAAAGAATTTAGCTTTTTAAATATGCCAATTTTTTTAATTTTTTCACCTTTTTGGCCATATTTTCTAAAATATTGCTTTTTTAATAATGCCAATTTTTATAATTTTTTCACCTTTTAGGCCATATTTTCTAAGGTATCGATTTAAATCGACTTCGGTAGAGTGATTTATATATATTGAGATGCCAGAAATTTACTTTTCAAATTAAGTTGCAGTTGAACCTTTTTTGAAAGAGTTATGGGTTACTAAAGTTTCCAAACAATTTTGTTTTTAAAAAATGCCAATTTTTTTTTTATTTTTTTCACATTTTTGGCCATATTTTCTAAAATATTGATTCAAATCGACTTCGGTAGAGTGATTTATATATATTGAGATGCCAGAAAATTACTTTCCAAATTAAGTTGCAGTTGAACCTTTTTGAAAGAGTTATGGGTTATTAAAGTTTCCAAAGAATTTTGCTTTTTTAAAAATGACAATTTTTTTAAATTTTTCACCTTTTTGGCCATATTTTCTAAAATATTGATTCAAATCGACTTCGGTAAAGTGATTTATATATATTCAGATGCCAGAAATGTACTTTTACAAATAAACTTGCAATTGAACCTTTTTTAAAAGAGTTATGGGTTATTAAAGTTTCCAAAGAATT
The DNA here is from genome assembly GCA_018150725.1 of Drosophila quadrilineata. NCBI lineage: Eukaryota > Metazoa > Arthropoda > Insecta > Diptera > Drosophilidae > Drosophila > Drosophila quadrilineata. Next base: position 201,102 of record JAECWN010000009.1, read on the forward strand.
TTGCTTTTTTAAAAATGCCAATTTTTTTAATTTTTTCACCTTTTTGGCCATATTTTCTAAAATATTGCTTTTTTAAAAATGCCAATTTTTATAATTTTTTCACCTTTTAGGCCATATTTTCTAAAATATCGATTCAAATCGACTTCGGTAGAGTGATTTATATTGAAAGTTTTTTGAAAGAGTTATGGGTTATTAAAGATTCCAAAGAATTTAGCTTTTTTACAAATTCCAATTTTTTTAATTTTTTCACCTTTTTGGCCATTTTTTCTAAAATATTGATTCAAATCAACTTCGGTAGAGTGATTTTTATATAATGAGATGGCAGAAATTTACTTTCCAAATTAAGTTGCAGTTGAACCTTTTTTGAAAGAGTTATGGGTTATTAAAGTTTCGAAAGAATTTTGTTTTTTTTAAAAATGCCAATTTTTTTAATTTTTTCACCTTTTTGGCCATATTTTCTAAAATATTGATTCAAATCGACTTCGGTAAAGTGATTTATTCAGATGCCAGAAATGTACTTTTACAAATAAAGTTGCAATTGAACCTTTTTGAAAGAGTTATGGGTTATTAAAGTTTCCAAAGAATTTTGCTTTTTTAAAAATGCCAATTTTTTTAATTTTTTCACCTTTTTGGCCATATTTTCTAAAATATTGATTCAAATCGACTTCGGTAGAGTGATTTTTATATAATGAGATGGCAGAAATTTACTTTCCAAATTAAGTTGCAGTTAAACCTTTTTTGAAAGAGTTATGGGTTATTAAAGCTTCCAAAGAATTTTGCTTTTTAAATATGCCAATTTTTTTAATTTTTTCACCTTTTGGCCATATTTTCAAAATATTGCTGTTTTAAAAATGCCAATTTTTATAACTTTTTCACCTTTTAGGCCATATTTTCTAAGATATCGATTCAAATCGACTTCGGTTAAGTAATTTATATATATTGAGATGCCAGAAATTTACTTTCCAAATTAAGTTGCAGTTGAACCTTTTTGAAAGAGTTATGGGTTATTAAAGTTTCCAAAGAATTTTGCTTTTTTAAAAATGCCAATTTTTTTAATTTTTTCCCATTAATGGCCATATTTCTAAAATATTGATTCAAATCGACTTCGATAGAGTGATTTATATATATTGAGATGCCAGAAATTTACTTTCCAAATTAAGTTGCAGTTGAACCTTTTTTGAAAGAGTTATGGGTTATTAAAGTTTCCAAAGAATTTTGCTTTTTTAAAAATGCCAATTTTTTTAATTTTTTCACCTTTTTGGCCATATTTTCTAAAATATTGATTCAAATCGACTTCGGTAAAGTGATTTATATATATTCAGATGCCAGAAATGTACTTTTAAAATTAAAGTTGCAATTGAATCTTTTTTGAAAGAGTTATGGGTTATTAAAGATTCCAAAGAATTTAGCTTTTTTACAAATTCCAATTTTTTTAATTTTTTCACCTTTTTGGCTATATTTTCTAAAATATTGATTCAAATCGACTTCGGTAAAGTGATTTATATATATTCAGATGCCAGAAATGTACTTTTAAAAATAAAGTTGCAATTGAATCTTTTTTGAAAGAGTTATGGGTTATTAAAGATTCCAAAGAATTTCGCTTTTTTAAAAATGCCAATTTTTTTAATTTTTTCCCATTAATGGCCATATTTTCTAAAATATTGATTCCAATCGACTTCGGTAGAGTGATTTATATATATTGAGATGCCAGAAATTTACTTTCCAAATTAAGTTGCAGTTGAACCTTTTTTGAAAGAGTTATGGGTTATTAAAGTTTCCAAAGAATTTTGCTTTTTTAAAAATGGCATTTTTTTTAATTTTTTCACCTTTTTGGCTATATTTTCTAAAATATTGATTTAAATCGACTTCGGTAAAGTGATTTATATATATTGAAATGAGAGAAAATTACTTTCCAAATTAAGTTGCAGTTGAACCTTTTTTGAAAGAGTTATGGGTTATTAAAGTTTCGAAAGAATTTTGTTTATTTTTAAAATGCCAATTTTTTTAATTTTTTCACCTTTTTGGCCATATTTTCTAAAATATTGATTCAAATCGACTTCGGTAAAGTGATTTATTCAGATGCCAGAAATGTACTTTTACAAATAAAGTTGCAATTGAACCTTTTTTGAAAGAGTTATGGGTTATTAAAGTTTCCAAAGAATTTTGCTTTTTTAAAAATGCCAATTTTTTTAATTTTTTCACCTTTTGGCCATATTTTCTAAAATATTGATTCAAATCGACTTCGGTAGAGTGATTTTTATATAATGAGATGGCAGAAATTTACTTTCCAAATTAAGTTGCAGTTAAACCTTTTTTGAAAGAGTTAAGGGTTATTAAAGCTTCCAAAGAATTTTGCTTTTTTAAATATGCCAATTTTTTTAATTTTTTCACCTTTTTGGCCATATTTTCAAAAATATTGCTGTTTTAAAAATGCCAATTTTTATAACTTTTTCACCTTTTAGGCCATATTTTCTAAGATATCGATTCAAATCGACTTCGGTTAAGTAATTTATATATATTGAGATGCCAGAAATTTACTTTCCAAATTAAGTTGCAGTTGAACCTTTTTGAAAGAGTTATGGGTTATTAAAGTTTCCAAAGAATTTTGCTTTTTTAAAAATGCCAATTTTTTTAATTTTTTCCCATTAATGGCCATATTTCTAAAATATTGATTCAAATCGACTTCGATAGAGTGATTTATATATACTGAGATGCCAGAAATTTACTTTCCAAATTAAGTTGCAGTTGAACCTTTTTTGAAAGAGTTATGGGTTATTAAAGTTTCCAAAGAATTTTGCTTTTTTAAAAATGCCAATTTTTTTAATTTTTTCACCTTTTTGGCCATATTTTCTAAATTATTGATTAAAATCGACTTCGGTAAAGTGATTTATATATATTCAGATGCCAGAAATGTACTTTTAAAATTAAAGTTGCAATTGAATCTTTTTTGAAAGAGTTATGGGTTATTAAAGATTCCAAAGAATTTAGCTTTTTTACAAATTCCAATTTTTTTAATTTTTTCACCTTTTTGGCTATATTTTCTAAAATATTGATTCAAATCGACTTCGGTAAAGTGATTTATATATATTCAGATGCCAGAAATGTACTTTTAAAAATAAAGTTGCAATTGAATCTTTTTTGAAAGAGTTATGGGTTATTAAAGATTCCAAAGAATTTAGCTTTTTTAAAAATGCCAATTTTTTTAATTTTTTCCCATTAATGGCCATATTTTCTAAAATATTGATTCCAATCGACTTCGGTAGAGTGATTTATATATAATGAGATGGCAGAAATTTACTTTCAAAATTAAGTTGCAATTGAACCTATTTTGAAAGAGTTATGGGTTATTAAAGTTTCCAAAGAATTTTGCTTTTTTAAAATGCCAATTTTTTTAATTTTTTTCCCATTAATGGCCATATTTTCTAAAATATTGATTCCAATCGACTTCGGTAGAGTGATTTATATATATTGAGATGCCAGAAATTTACTTTCCAAATTAAGTTGCAGTTGAACCTTTTTTGAAAGAGTTATGGGTTATTAAAGTTTCCAAAGAATTTTGCTTTTTTAAAAATGGCATTTTTTTTAATTTTTTCACCTTTTTGGCTATATTTTCTAAAATATTGATTCAAATCGACTTCGGTAAAGTGATTTATATATATTCAGATGCCAGAAATGTACTTTTAAAAATAAAGTTGCAATTGAATCTTTTTTGAAAGAGTTATGGGTTATTAAAGATTCCAAAGAATTTAGCTTTTTTACAAATTCCAATTTTTTTAAGTTTTTCACCTTTTTGGCCATATTTTCTAAAATATTGCTGTTTTAAAAATGTCAATTTTTTTAATTTTTTCACATTTTTGGCCATATTTTCTAAAATATTGATTCAAATCGACTTCGGCAAAATGATTTAAATATACTGAGATGCCAGAAATTTACTTTCCAAATTAAGTTGCAATTGAACCTATTTTGAAAGAGTTATGGGTTATTAAAGTTTCCAAAGAATTTTGCTTTTTTAAAAATGCCAATTTTTTTAATTTTTTCCCATTAATGGCCATATTTTCTAAAATATTGATTCAAATCGACTTCGATAGAGTGATTTATATATATTGAGATGCCAGAAATTTACTTTCCAAATTAAGTTGCAGTTGAACCTTTTTTGAAAGAGTTATGGGTTATTAAAGTTTCCAAAGAATTTTGCTTTTTTAAAAATTTCAATTTTTTTAATTTTTTCACCTTTTTGGCCATATTTTCTAAAATATTGCTTTTTTAAAAATGCCAATTTTTATCATTTTTTCACCTTTTAGGCCATATTTTCTAAGATATCGATTCAAATCGACTTCGGTAGAGTGATTTATATTGAATGTTTTTTTAAAGAGTTATGGGTTATTAAAGATTCCAAAGAATTTTGCTTTATTAAAAATGCTCATTTTTTCACCTTTTAGGCCATATTTTCTAAAATATTGATTCAAATTGACTTCGGTAAAGTGATTTATATATAAATATCTACCAGAAATGTACTTTCTAAACTAAGTTGCAGTTTAACCTTTTTTGAAAAAGTTATGGGTTATTTTTTGATAGAGTTATGGGTTATTAAAGTTTCCAAAGAATTTAGCTTTTTTAAAAATGCCAATTTTTATAATTTTTTCACAAATATTGATTCAAATCGACTTCGGTAAAGTGAATTATATATATTCAGATGCCACAAATGTATTTTTATAAATAAAGTTGCAATTGAACCTATTTTGAAAGAGTTATGGGCTATTAAAGTTTCCAAAGAAAATAGCTTCTTTAAAAACGGCAATTTTTTTAATTTTTTCACCTTTTTGGCCATATTTTCTAAAATATTGATTCAAATCAACTTCGGTAGAGTGATTTTTATATAATGAGATGGCAGAAATTTACTTTCCAAATTAAGTTGCAGTTAAACCTTTTTGAAAGAGTTATGGGTTATTAAAGTTTCCAAAGAATTTAGCTTTTTTAAATATGCCAATTTTTTTAATTTTTTCACCTTTTTGGCCATATTTTCTAAAATATTGCTTTTTTAATAATGCCAATTTTTATAATTTTTTCACCTTTTAGGCCATATTTTCTAAGATATCGATTCAAATCGACTTCGGTAGAGTGATTTATATATATTGAGATGCCAGAAATTTACTTTCCAAATTAAGTTGCAGTTGAACCTTTTTTGAAAGAGTTATGGGTTACTAAAGTTTCCAAACAATTTTGTTTTTAAAAAATGCCAATTTTTTTTTAATTTTTTCACATTTTTGGCCATATTTTCTAAAATATTGATTCAAATCGACTTCGGCAAAGTGATTTAAATATACTGAGATGCCAGAAATTTACTTTCCAAATTAAGTTGCAATTGAACCTATTTTGAAAGAGTTATGGGTTATTAAATTTTCCAAAGAATTTTGCTTTTTTAAAAATGCCAACTTTTTTAATTTTTTCACCTTTTTGGCCATATTTTCTAAAATACTGCTGTTTTAAAAATGCCATTTTTTTTTAATTTTTTCACATTTTTGGCCATATTTTTTAAAATATTGATTCAAATCGACTTCAGCAAAGTGATTTAAATATACTGAGATGCCAGAAATTTACTTTCCAAATTAAGTTGCAATGGAACCTATTTTGAAAGAGTTATGGGTTATTTAAGTTTCCAAAGAATTTTGCTTTTTTAATTTTTTCACCTTTTTGGCCATATTTTCTAAAATATTGCTGTTTTAAAAAAGCCAATTTTTTTTAATTTTTTCATATTTTTGGCCATATTTTCTAAAATATTGATTCAAATCGACTTCGGCAAAATGATTTAAATATACTGAGATGCCAGAAATTTACTTTCCAAATTAAGTTGCAATTGAACCTATTTTGAAAGAGTTATGGGTTATTAAAGTTTCAAAGAATTTTGCTTTTTAAAAATGCCAATTTTTTTAATTTTTTCCCATTAATGGCCATATTTTCTAAAATATTGATTCAAATCGACTTCGGTAGAGTGATTTATATATATTGAGATGCCAGAAATTTACTTTCCAAATTAAGTTGCAGTTGAACCTTTTTGAAAGAGTTATGGGTTATTAAAGTTTCCAAAGAATTTTGCTTTTTTAAAATGCCAATTTTTTAAATTTTTCACCTTTTTGGCCATATTTTCTAAAATATTGCTTTTTTAAAATGCCAATTTTTATAATTTTTTCACCTTTTAGGCCATATTTTCTAAGATATCGATTCAAATCGACTTCGGTAGAGTGATTTATATTGAATGTTTTTTTAAAGAGTTATGGGTTATTAAAGATTCCAAAGAATTTTGCTTTATTAAAAATGCTCATTTTTTCACCTTTTAGGCCATATTTTCTAAAATATTGATTCAAATTGACTTCGGTAAAGTGATTTATATATAAATATCTACCAGAAATGTACTTTCTAAACTAAGTTGCAGTTTAACCTTTTTGAAAAAGTTATGGGTTATTTTTTGATAGAGTTATGGGTTATTAAAGTTTCCAAAGAATTTAGCTTTTTTAAAATGCCAATTTTTATAATTTTTTTCACAAATATTGATTCAAATCGACTTCGGTAAAGTGAATTATATATATTCAGATGCCACAAATGTATTTTTATAAATAAAGTTGCAATTGAACCTATTTTGAAAGAGTTATGGGCTATTAAAGTTTCAAAGAAAATAGCTTCTTTAAAAACGGCAATTTTTTAATTTTTTTCACCTTTTGGCCATATTTTCTAAAATATTGATTCAAATCAACTTCGGTAGAGTGATTTTTATATAATGAGATGGCAGAAATTTACTTTCCAAATTAAGTTGCAGTTAAACCTTTTTTGAAAGAGTTATGGGTTATTAAAGTTTCAAAGAATTTAGCTTTTTAAATATGCCAATTTTTTTAATTTTTTCACCTTTTGGCCATATTTTCTAAAATATTGCTTTTTTAATAATGCCAATTTTTATAATTTTTCACCTTTTAGGCCATATTTTCTAAGATATCGATTCAAATCGACTTCGGTAGAGTGATTTATATATATTGAGATGCCAGAAATTTACTTTCCAAATTAAGTTGCAGTTGAACCTTTTTTGAAAGAGTTATGGGTTACTAAAGTTTCCAAACAATTTTGTTTTTAAAAATGCCAATTTTTTTTAATTTTTTCACATTTTTGGCCATATTTTCTAAAATATTGATTCAAATCGACTTCGGCAAAGTGATTTAAATATACTGAGATGCCAGAAATTTACTTTCCAAATTAAGTTGCAATTGAACCTATTTTGAAAGAGTTATGGGTTATTAAAGTTTCCAAAGAATTTTGCTTTTTTAAAAATGCCAACTTTTTTAATTTTTTCACCTTTTGGCCATATTTTCTAAAATACTGCTGTTTTTAAAATGCCATTTTTTTTAATTTTTTTCACATTTTTGGCCATATTTTTTAAAATATTGATTCAAATCTGACTTGAGCAAAGTGATTTAAATATACTGAGATGCCAGAAATTTACTTTCCAAATTAAGTTGCAATGGAACCTATTTTGAAAGAGTTATGGGTTATTTAAGTTTCCAAAGAATTTTGCTTTTTAAAATGGCAATTTTTTTAATTTTTCACCTTTTGGCCATATTTTCTAAAATATTGCTGTTTTTAAAAAGCCAATTTTTTTAATTTTTTCACATTTTTGGCCATATTTTCTAAAATATTGATTCAAATCGACTTCGGCAAAATGATTTAAATATACTGAGATGCCAGAAATTTACTTTCCAAATTAAGTTGCAATTGAACCTTTTTGAAAGAGTTATGGGTTATTAAAGTTTCCAAAGAATTTTGCTTTTTTAAAAATGCCAATTTTTTTAATTTTTTCCCATTAATGGCCATATTTTCTAAAATATTGATTCAAATCGACTTCGGTAGAGTGATTTTATATATTGAGATGCCAGAAATTTACTTTCCAAATTAAGTTGCAGTTGAACCTTTTTGAAAGAGTTATGGGTTATTAAAGTTTCCAAAGAATTTTGCTTTTTTAAAAATGCCAATTTTTTTAAATTTTTCACCTTTTTGGCCATATTTTCTAAAATATTGATTCAAATCGACTTCGGTAAAGTGATTTATATATATTCAGATGCCAGAAATGTACTTTTACAAATAAAGTTGCAATTGATCCTTTTTTAAAAGAGTTATGGGTTATTAAAGTTTCCAAAGAATTTTGCTTTTTTAAAAATGCCAATTTTTTTAATTTTATCATATTTTTGGCCATATTTTCTAAAATATTGATTCAAAGCGACTTCGGTTAAGTAATTTATATATATTGAGATGCCAGAAATTTACTTTCAAAATTAAGTTGCAGTTGAACCTTTTTGAAAGAGTTATGGGTTATTAAAGTTTCCAAAGAATTTTGCTTTTTTAAAAATGCCAATTTTTTAATTTTTTCACCTTTTTGGCCATATTTTCTAAAATATTGATTCAAATCGACTTCGGTAAAGTGATTTATATATATTCAGATGCCAGAAATGTACTTTTAAAAATAAAGTTGCAATTGAATCTTTTTTGAAAGAGTTATGGGTTATTAAAGATTCCTAAGAATTTGGTTTTTTTACAAATTCCAATTTTTTTAATTTTTTCACCTTTATGGCCATATTTTCTAAAATATTGATTCAAATCAACTTCGGTAGAGTGATTTATATATACTGAGATGCCAGAAATTTACTTTCCAAATTAAGTTGCAATGGAACCTATTTTGAAAGAGTTATGGGTTATTTAAGTTTCCAAAGAATTTTGCTTTTTTAAAAATGGCAATTTTTTTAATTTTTTCACCTTTTTGGCCATATTTTCTAAAATATTGCTGTTTTAAAAAAGCCAATTTTTTTTAATTTTTTCACATTTTTGGCCATATTTTCTAAAATATTGATTCAAATCGACTTCGGCAAAATGATTTAAATATACTGAGATGCCAGAAATTTACTTTCCAAATTAAGTTGCAATTGAACCTATTTTGAAAGAGTTATGGGTTATTAAAGTTTCCAAAGAATTTTGCTTTTTTAAAAATGCCAATTTTTTTAATTTTTTCCCATTAATGGCCATATTTTCTAAAATATTGATTCAAATCGACTTCGGTAGAGTGATTTATATATATTGAGATGCCAGAAATTTACTTTCCAAATTAAGTTGCAGTTGAACCTTTTTGAAAGAGTTATGGGTTATTAAAGTTTCCAAAGAATTTTGCTTTTTTAAAAATGCCAATTTTTTTAAATTTTTCACCTTTTTGGCCATATTTTCTAAAATATTGCTTTTTTAAAAATGCCAATTTTTATAATTTTTTCACCTTTTAGGCCATATTTTCTAAGATATCGATTCAAATCGACTTCGGTAGAGTGATTTATATTGAATGTTTTTTAAAGAGTTATGGGTTATTAAAGATTCCAAAGAATTTTGCTTTATTAAAAATGCTCATTTTTTCACCTTTTAGGCCATATTTTCTAAAATATTGATTCAAATTGACTTCGGTAAAGTGATTTATATATAAATATCTACCAGAAATGTACTTTCTAAACTAAGTTGCAGTTTAACCTTTTTTGAAAAAGTTATGGGTTATTTTTTGATAGAGTTATGGGTTATTAAAGTTTCCAAAGAATTTAGCTTTTTTAAAAATGCCAATTTTTATAATTTTTTCACAAATATTGATTCAAATCGACTTCGGTAAAGTGAATTATATATATTCAGATGCCACAAATGTATTTTTATAAATAAAGTTGCAATTGAACCTATTTTGAAAGAGTTATGGGCTATTAAAGTTTCCAAAGAAAATAGCTTCTTTAAAAACGGCAATTTTTTTAATTTTTTCACCTTTTTGGCCATATTTTCTAAAATATTGATTCAAATCAACTTCGGTAGAGTGATTTTTATATAATGAGATGGCAGAAATTTACTTTCCAAATTAAGTTGCAGTTAAACCTTTTTTGAAAGAGTTATGGGTTATAAAAGTTTCCAAAGAATTTAGCTTTTTTAAATATGCCAATTTTTTTAATTTTTTCACCTTTTTGGCCATATTATCTAAAATATTGCTTTTTTAATAATGCCAATTTTTATAATTTTTTCACCTTTTAGGCCATATTTTCTAAGATATCGATTCAAATCGACTTCGGTAGAGTGATTTATATATATTGAGATGCCAGAAATTTACTTTCCAAATTAAGTTGCAGTTGAACCTTTTTTGAAAGAGTTATGGGTTACTAAAGTTTCCAAACAATTTTGTTTTTAAAAAATGCCAATTTTTTTTTAATTTTTTCACATTTTTGGCCATATTTTCTAAAATATTGATTCAAATCGACTTCGGCAAAGTGATTTAAATATACTGAGATGCCAGAAATTTACTTTCCAAATTAAGTTGCAATTGAACCTATTTTGAAAGAGTTATGGGTTATTAAAGTTTCCAAAGAATTTTGCTTTTTTAAAAATGCCAACTTTTTTAATTTTTTCACCTTTTTGGCCATATTTTCTAAAATACTGCTGTTTTAAAAATGCCATTTTTTTTTAATTTTTTCACATTTTTGGCCATATTTTTTAAAATATTGATTCAAATCGACTTCAGCAAAGTGATTTAAATATACTGAGATGCCAGAAATTTACTTTCCAAATTAAGTTGCAATGGAACCTATTTTGAAAGAGTTATGGGTTATTTAAGTTTCCAAAGAATTTTGCTTTTTTAAAAATGGCAATTTTTTTAATTTTTTCACCTTTTTGGCCATATTTTCTAAAATATTGCTGTTTTAAAAAAGCCAATTTTTTTTAATTTTTTCACATTTTTGGCCATATTTTCTAAAATATTGATTCAAATCGACTTTTGCAAAATGATTTAAATATACTGAGATGCCAGAAATTTACTTTCCAAATTAAGTTGCAATTGAACCTATTTTGAAAGAGTTATGGGTTATTAAAGTTTCCAAAGAATTTTGCTTTTTTAAAAATGCCAATTTTTTTAATTTTTTCCCATTAATGGCCATATTTTCTAAAATATTGATTCAAATCGACTTCGGTAGAGTGATTTATATATATTGAGATGCCAGAAATTTACTTTCCAAATTAAGTTGCAATTGAACCTATTTTGAAAGAGTTATGGGTTATTAAAGTTTCCAAAGAATTTTGCTTTTTTAAAAATGCCAATTTTTTTAAATTTTTCACCTTTTGGCCATATTTTCTAAAATATTGATTCAAATCGACTTCGGTAAAGTGATTTATATATATTCAGATGCCAGAAATGTACTTTTACAAATAAAGTTGCAATTGATCCTTTTTAAAAGAGTTATGGGTTATTAAAGTTTCCAAAGAATTTTGCTTTTTTAAAAATGCCAATTTTTTTAATTTTTTCACCTTTTTGGCCATATTTTCTAAAATATTGCTTTTTTAAAAATGCCAATTTTTATAATTTTTTCACCTTTTAGGCCATATTTTCTAAAATATTGATTAAAATCGACTTCGGTAAAGTGATTTATATATGAGAGAAATTTACTTTCCAAATTAAGTTGCAGTTGAACCTTTTTTGAAAGAGTTATGGGTTATTAAAGTTTCGAAAGAATTTTGTTTTTTTTTAAAAATGCCAATTTTTTTAATTTTATCATATTTTTGGCCATATTTTCTAAAATATTGATTCAAAGCGACTTCGGTTAAGTAATTTATATATATTGAGATGCCAGAAATTTACTTTCAAAATTAAGTTGCAGTTGAACCTTTTTGAAAGAGTTATGGGTTATTAAAGTTTCCAAAGAATTTTGCTTTTTTAAAAATGCCAATTTTTTTAATTTTTTCACCTTTTAGGCCACATTTTCTAAAATATTGATTCAAATCGACTTCGGTAGAGTGATTTAGATGCCAGAAATTTACTTTCAAAATTAAGTTGCAGTTGAACCTTTTTGAAAGAGTTATGGGTTATTAAAGTTTCCAAAGAATTTTGCTTTTTTAAAAATGCCAATTTTTTTTAATTTTTTCACCTTTTTGGCCATATTTTCTAAAATATTGATTCAAATCGACTTCGGTAAAGTGATTTATATATATTCAGATGCCAGAAATGTACTTTTAAAAATAAAGTTGCAATTGAATCTTTTTTAAAAGAGTTATGGGTTATTAAAGATTCCTAAGAATTTGGTTTTTTTACAAATTCCAATTTTTTTAATTTTTTCACCTTTATGGCCATATTTTCTAAAATATTGATTCAAATCAACTTCGGTAGAGTGATTTTTATATAATAAGATGGCAGAAATTTACTTTCCAAATTAAGTTGCAGTTAAACCTTTTTTGAAAGAGTTATGGGTTATTAAAGTTTCCAAAGAATTTTGCTTTTTTAAATATGCCAATTTTTTTAATTTTTTCACCTTTTTGGCCATATTTTCTAAAATATTGCTGTTTTAAAAATGCCAATTTTTATAATTTTTTTACCTTTTAGACCATATTTTCTAAGATATCGATTCAAATCGACTTCGGTAGAGTGATTTATATATATTGAGATGCCAGAAATTTAATTTCCAAATTAAGTTGCAGTTGAACCTTTTTTGAAAGAGTTATGGGTTTCTCAAGTTTCCAAACAATTTTGCTTTTTTAAAAATGCCAATTTTTTTTTAATTTTTTCACATTTTTGGCCATATTTTCTAAAATATTGATTCAAATCGACTTCGGCAAAGTGATTTAAATATACTGAGATGCCAGAAATTTACTTTCCAAATTAAGTTGCAATTGAACCTATTTTGAAAGAGTTATGGGTTATTAATGTTTCCAAAGAATTTTGCTTTTTTAAAAATGCCAACTTTTTTAATTTTTTCACCTTTTTGGCCATATTTTCTAAAATACTGCTATTTTAAAAATTCCATTTTTTTTTAATTTTTTCACATTTTTGGCCATATTTTCTAAAATATTGATTCAAATCGACTTCGGCAAAGTGATTTAAATATACTGAGATGCAGAAATTTACTTTCCAAATTAAGTTGCAATTGAACCTATTTTGAAAGAGTTATGGGTTATTAAAGTTTCCAAAGAATTTTGCTTTTTTAAAAATGCCAATTTTTTTAATTTTTTCCCATTAATGGCCATATTTTCTAAAATATTGATTCAAATCGACTTCGGTAGAGTGATTTAGATGCCAGAAATTTACTTTCCAAATTAAGTTGCAGTTGAGCCTTTTTTGAAAGAGTTATGGGTCATTAAAGTTTCCAAAGAATTTTGCTTTTTTAAAAATGCCAATTTTTTTAATTTTTTCACCTTTTTGGCCATATTTTCTAAAATATGGCTTTTTTAATAATGCCAATTTTTATAATTTTTCCACCTTTTAGGCCACATTTTCTAAAATATTGATTCAAATCGACTTCGGTAGAGTGATTTAGATGCCAGAAATTTACTTTCCAAATTAAGTTGCAGTTGAGCCTTTTTTGAAAGAGTTATGGGTCATTAAAGTTTCCAAAGAATTTTGCTTTTTTAAAAATACCAACTTTTTTAATTTTTTCACCTTTTTGGCCATATTTTCTAAAATACTGCTGTTTTAAAAATGCCATTTTTTTTTAATTTTTTCACATTTTTGGCCATATTTTCTAAAATATTGATTCAAATCGACTTCGGTAAAGTGATTTATATATATTCAGATGCCAGAAATGTATTTTTAAAAATAAAGTTGCAATTGAATCGTTTTTGAAAGAGTTATGGGTTATTAAAGATTCCTAAGAATTTGGTTTTTTTACAAATTCCAATTTTTTTAATTTTTTCACCTTTATGGCCATATTTTCTAAAATATTGATTCAAATCAACTTCGGTAGAGTGATTTTTATATAATAAGATGGCAGAAATTTACTTTCCAAATTAAGTTGCAGTTAAACCTTTTTTGAAAGAGTTATGGGTTATTAAAGTTTCCAAAGAATTTTGCTTTTTTAAATATGCCAATTTTTTAATTTTTTCACCTTTTTGGCCATATTTTCTAAAATATTGCTGTTTTAAAAATGCCAATTTTATAATTTTTTTACCTTTTAGACCATATTTTCTAAGATATCGATTCAAATCGACTTCGGTAGAGTGATTTATATATATTGAGATGCCAGAAATTTAATTTCCAAATTAAGTTGCAGTTGAACCTTTTTGAAAGAGTTATGGGTTTCTCAAGTTTCCAAACAATTTTGCTTTTTAAAAATGCCAATTTTTTTAATTTTTCACATTTTTGGCCATATTTTCTAAAATATTGATTCAAATCGACTTCGGCAAAGTGATTTAAATATACTGAGATGCCAGAAATTTATTTTCCAAATTAAGTTGCAATTGAACCTATTTTGAAAGAGTTATGGGTTATTAATGTTTCCAAAGAATTTTGCTTTTTTAAAAATGCCAACTTTTTAATTTTTTCACCTTTTTGGCCATATTTTCTAAAATACTGCTATTTTAAAAATTCCATTTTTTTTAATTTTTTCACATTTTTTGGCCATATTTTCTAAAATATTGATTCAAATCGACTTCGGCAAAGTGATTTAAATATACTGAGATGCCAGAAATTTACTTTCCAAATTAAGTTGCAATTGAACCTATTTTGAAAGAGTTATGGGTTATTAAAGTTTCCAAAGAATTTTGCTTTTTAAAAATGCCAATTTTTTTAATTTTTTTCCCATTAATGGCCATATTTTCTAAAATATTGATTCAAATCGACTTCGGTAGAGTGATTTAGATGCCAGAAATTTACTTTCCAAATTAAGTTGCAGTTGAGCCTTTTTGAAAGAGTTATGGGTCATTAAAGTTTCCAAAGAATTTTGCTTTTTAAAAATGCCAATTTTTTAATTTTTTCACCTTTTGGCCATATTTTCTAAAATATGGCTTTTTTAATAATGCCAATTTTTATAATTTTTCCACCTTTTAGGCCACATTTTCTAAAATATTGATTCAAATCGACTTCGGTAGAGTGATTTAGATGCCAGAAATTTACTTTCCAAATTAAGTTGCAGTTGAGCCTTTTTGAAAGAGTTATGGGTCATTAAAGTTTCCAAAGAATTTTGCTTTTTTAAAAATACCAACTTTTTTAATTTTTTCACCTTTTTGGCCATATTTTCTAAAATACTGCTGTTTTAAAAATGCCATTTTTTTAATTTTTCACATTTTTGGCCATATTTTCTAAAATATTGATTCAAATCGACTTCGGTAAAGTGATTTATATATATTCAGATGCCAGAAATGTATTTTTTAAAAATAAAGTTGCAATTGAATCGTTTTTGAAAGAGTTATGGGTTATTAAAGATTCCAAAGAATTTAGGGTTTTTTACAAATTCCAATTTTTTAATTTTTCACCTTTTTGGCCATATTTTCTAAAATATTGATTCAAATCGATTTCGGTAGAGTGATTTATATATAATGAGATGGCAGAAATTTACTTTCCAAATTAAGTTGCAGTTAAACCTTTTTTGAAAGAGTTATGGGTTATTAAAGTTTCCAAAGAATTTTGCTTTTTAAATATGCCAATTTTTTTTAATTTTTTTCACCTTTTGGCCATATTTTCTAAAATATGGCTTTTTTAATAATGCCAATTTTTATAATTTTTCCACCTTTTAGGCCACATTTTCTAAGATATCGATTCAAATCGACTTCGGTAGAGTGATTTATATATATTGAGATGCCAGAAATTTACTTTCCAAATTAAGTTGCAGTTGAACCTTTTTTGAAAGAGTTATGGGTTACTAAAGTTTCCAAACAATTTTGCTTTTTAAAAATGCCAATTTTTTTTTAATTTTTCACATTTTTGTCCATATTTTCTAAAATATTGATTCAAATCGACTTCGGCAAAGTGATTTAAATGTACTGAGATGCCAGAAATTTATTTTCCAAATTAAGTTGCAATTGAACCTATTTTGAAAGAGTTATGGGTGATTAAAGTTTCCAAAGAATTTTGCTTTTTTAAAAATGCCAATTTTTTTTTATTTTTTCACCTTTTAGGCCATATTTTCTAAAATATTGATTCAAATCGACTTCGGTAAAGTGATTTATATATATTCAGATGCCAGAAATGTACTTTTACAAATAAAGTTGCAATTGAACCTTTTTTGAAAGAGTTATGGGTTATTAAAGTTTCCAAAGAATTTTGCTTTTTTAAACAAGCCAATTTTTTTAATTTTTTCACCTTTTTGGCCAAATTTTCTAAAATATTGCTTTTTTAAAAATGCCAATTTTTATAATTTTTTCACCTTTTAGGCCATATTTTCTAAAATATTGATTAAAATCGACTTCGGTAAAGTGATTTATATATATTGAAATGAGAGAAATTTACTTTCCAAATTAAGTTGCAGTTGAACCTTTGTTGAAAGAGTTATGGGTTATTAAAGTTTCCAAAGAATTTTGTTTTTTTAAAAATGCCAATTTTTTTAATTTTATCATATTTTTGGCCATATTTTCTAAAATATTGATTAAAATTGACTTCGGTAAAGTGATTTATATATATTGAAATGAGAGAAATTTACTTTCCAAATTAAGTTGCAGTTGAACCTATTTTGAAAGAGTTATGGGTTATTAAAGTTTCCAAAGAATTTTGCTTTTTTAAAAATGCCAATTTTTTTAATTTTTTCCCATTAATGGCCATATTTTCTAAAATATTGATTCAAATCGACTTCAGCAGAGTGATTTAGATGCCAGAAATTTACTTTCCAAATTAAGTTGCAGTTGAGCCTTTTTTGAAAGAGTTATGGGTCATTAAAGTTTCCAAAGAATTTTGCTTTTTTAAAAATGCCAATTTTTTTAATTTTTTCACCTTTTTGGCCATATTTTCTAAAATATGGCTTTTTTAATAATGCCAATTTTTATAATTTTTCCACCTTTTAGGCCACATTTTCTAAAATATTGATTCAAATCGACTTCGGTAGAGTGATTTAGATGCCAGAAATTTACTTTCCAAATTAAGTTGCAGTTGAGCCTTTTTTGAAAGAGTTATGGGTCATTAAAGTTTCCAAAGAATTTTGCTTTTTTAAAAATACCAACTTTTTTAATTTTTTCACCTTTTTGGCCATATTTTCTAAAATACTGCTGTTTTAAAAATGCCATTTTTTTAATTTTTCACATTTTTGGCCATATTTTCTAAAATATTGATTCAAATCGACTTCGGTAAAGTGATTTATATATATTCAGATGCCAGAAATGTATTTTTAAAAATAAAGTTGCAATTGAATCGTTTTTGAAAGAGTTATGGGTTATTAAAGATTCCAAAGAATTTAGGTTTTTTACAAATTCCAATTTTTTTAATTTTTTCACCTTTTTGGCCATATTTTCTAAAATATGGCTTTTTTAATAATGCCAATTTTTATAATTTTTCCACCTTTTAGGCCACATTTTCTAAGATATCGATTCAAATCGACTTCGGTAGAGTGATTTATATATATTGAGATGCCAGAAATTTACTTTCCAAATTAAGTTGCAGTTGAACCTTTTTTGAAAGAGTTATGGGTTACTAAAGTTTCCAAACAATTTTGCTTTTTTAAAAATGCCAATTTTTTTTTAATTTTTTCACATTTTTGTCCATATTTTCTAAAATATTGATTCAAATCGACTTCGGCAAAGTGATTTAAATGTACTGAGATGCCAGAAATTTACTTTCCAAATTAAGTTGCAATTGAACCTATTTTGAAAGAGTTATGGGTGATTAAAGTTTCCAAAGAATTTTGCTTTTTAAAAATGCCAATTTTTTTATTTTTTCACCTTTTTGGCCATATTTTCTAAAATATTAATTCAAATCGACTTCGGTAAAGTGATTTATATATATTCAGATGCCAGAAATGTACTTTTACAAATAAAGTTGCAATTGAACCTTTTTTGAAAGAGTTATGGGTTATTAAAGTTTCCAAAGAATTTTGCTTTTTAAACAAGCCAATTTTTTTTTAATTTTTTCACCTTTTTGGCCAAATTTTCTAAAATATTGCTTTTTTAAAATGCCAATTTTTATAATTTTTTCACCTTTTAGGCCATATTTTCTAAAATATTGATTAAAATCGACTTCGGTAAAGTGATTTATATATATTGAAATGAGAGAAATTTACTTTCCAAATTAAGTTGCAGTTGAACCTTTGTTGAAAGAGTTATGGGTTATTAAAGTTTCCAAAGAATTTTGTTTTTTTAAAATGCCAATTTTTTTAATTTTATCATATTTTTGGCCATATTTTCTAAAATATTGATTCAAAGCGACTTCGGTTAAGTAATTTATATATATTGAGATGCCAGAAATTTACTTTCCAAATTAAGTTGCAGTTGAACCTTTTGAAAGAGTTATGGGTTATTAAAGTTTCCAAAGAATTTTGCTTTTTTAAAAATGCCAATTTTTTTAATTTTTTCACCTTTTTGGCCATATTTTCTAAAATATTGATTCAAATCGACTTCGGTAAAGTGATTTATATATATTCAGATGCCAGAAATGTACTTTTACAAATAAAGTTGCAATTGAACCTTTTTTGAAAGAGTTATGGGTTATTAAAGTTTCCAAAGAATTTTGTTTTTTTAAAAATGCCAATTTTTTTAATTTTATCATATTTTTGGCCATATTTTCTAAAATATTGATTCAAAGCGACTTCGGTTAAGTAATTTATATATATTGAGATGCCAGAAATTTATTTTATAAATTAAGTTGCAGTTGAACCTTTTTTGAAAGAGTTATGGGTTATTAAAGTTTCCGAAGAAATTTGCTTTTTTAAAAATGCACAATTTTTTTAATTTTTTCACCTTTTAGGCCATATTTTCTAAAATATTGATTCCAATCGACTTCGGTAGAGTGATTTATATATATTGAGATGGCAGAAATTTACTTTACAAATTAAGTTGCAGTTAAACCTTTTTTGAAAGGGTTATGGGTTATTAAAGTTTCCAAAGAATTTTGCTTTTTTAAAAATGCCAGTTTTTATAATTTTTTCACCTTTTGGGCCATATTTTCTAAGATATCGATTCAAATCGACTTCGGTAGAGTGATTAATATATATTGAGATGCCAGAAATTTACTTTCCAAATTAAGTTGCAGTTGAACCTTTTTTGAAAGAGTTATGGGTTACTAAAGTTTCCAAAGAATTTTGCTTTTTTAAAAATGCCAATTTTTTTTTAATTTTTTCACCTTTTTGGCCATATTTTCTAAAATATGGCTTTTTTAATAATGCCAATTTTTATAATTTTTCCACCTTTTAGGCCACATTTTCTAAGATATCGATTCAAATCGACTTCGGTAGAGTGATTTATATATATTGAGATGCCAGAAATTTACTTTCCAAATTAAGTTGCAGTTGAACCTTTTTTGAAAGAGTTATGGGTTACTAAAGTTTCCAAACAATTTTGCTTTTTTAAAAATGCCAATTTTTTTTTAATTTTTTCACATTTTTGTCCATATTTTCTAAAATATTGATTCAAATCGACTTCGGCAAAGTGATTTAAATGTACTGAGATGCCAGAAATTTACTTTCCAAATTAAGTTGCAATTGAACCTATTTTGAAAGAGTTATGGGTGATTAAAGTTTCCAAAGAATTTTGCTTTTTTAAAAATGCCAATTTTTTTTTATTTTTTCACCTTTTAGGCCATATTTTCTAAAATATTAATTCAAATCGACTTCGGTAAAGTGATTTATATATATTCAGATGCCAGAAATGTACTTTTACAAATAAAGTTGCAATTGAACCTTTTTGAAAGAGTTATGGGTTATTAAAGTTTCCAAAGAATTTTGCTTTTTTAAACAAGCCAATTTTTTTAATTTTTTCACCTTTTTGGCCAAATTTTCTAAAATATTGCTTTTTTAAAATGCCAATTTTATAATTTTTTCACCTTTTAGGCCATATTTTCTAAAATATTGATTAAAATCGACTTCGGTAAAGTGATTTATATATATTGAAATGAGAGAAATTTACTTTCCAAATTAAGTTGCAGTTGAACCTTTGTTGAAAGAGTTATGGGTTATTAAAGTTTCCAAAGAATTTTGTTTTTTTTAAAAATGCCAATTTTTTTAATTTTATCATATTTTTGGCCATATTTTCTAAAATATTGATTCAAAGCGACTTCGGTTAAGTAATTTATATATATTGAGATGCCAGAAATTTACTTTCCAAATTAAGTTGCAGTTGAACCTTTTGAAAGAGTTATGGGTTATTAAAGTTTCCAAAGAATTTTGCTTTTTTAAAAATGCCAATTTTTTTAATTTTTTCACCTTTTTGGCCATATTTTCTAAAATATTGATTCAAATCGACTTCGGTAAAGTGATTTATATATATTCAGATGCCAGAAATGTACTTTTACAAATAAAGTTGCAATTGAACCTTTTTTGAAAGAGTTATGGGTTATTAAAGTTTCCAAAGAATTTTGTTTTTTTAAAAATTCCAATTTTTTTAATTTTATCATATTTTTGGCCATATTTTCTAAAATATTGATTCAAAGCGACTTCGGTTAAGTAATTTATATATATTGAGATGCCAGAAATTTATTTTATAAATTAAGTTGCAGTTGAACCTTTTTTGAAAGAGTTATGGGTTATTAAAGTTTCCGAAGAAATTTGCTTTTTTAAAAATGCACAATTTTTTTTTAATTTTTTCACCTTTTAGGCCATATTTTCTAAAATATTGATTCCAATCGACTTCGGTAGAGTGATTTATATATATTGAGATGGCAGAAATTTACTTTACAAATTAAGTTGCAGTTAAACCTTTTTTGAAAGGGTTATGGGTTATTAAAGTTTCCAAAGAATTTTGCTTTTTTAAAAATGCCAGTTTTTATAATTTTTTCACCTTTTGGGCCATATTTTCTAAGATATCGATTCAAATCGACTTCGGTAGAGTGATTTATATATATTGAGATGCCAGAAATTTACTTTCCAAATTAAGTTGCAGTTGAACCTTTTTTGAAAGAGTTATGGGTTACTAAAGTTTCCAAAGAATTTTGCTTTTTTAAAAATGCCAATTTTTTTTTAATTTTTTCACATTTTTGGCCATATTTTCTAAAATATTGATTTAAATCAACTTCGGTAAAGTGATTTATGTATATTCAGATGCCAGAAATGTACTTTTACAAATAAAGTTGCTTTTTTAAAAATGCCAATTTTCATAATTTTTTCACCTTTTAGGCCATATTTTCTAAAATATTGATTCAAATCGACTTCGGCAAAGTGTTTTAAATGTACTGAGATGCCAGAAATTTACTTTCCAAATTAAGTTGCAATTGAACCTATTTTGAAAGAGTTATGGGTTATTAAAGTTTCCAAAGAATTTTGCTTTTTTAAAAATGCCAATTTTTTTAATTTTTTCCCATTAAAGGCCATATTTTCTAAAATATTGATTCAAATCGACTTCGGTAGAGTGATTTATATATATTGAGATGCCAGAAATTTACTTTCCAAATTAAGTTGCAGTTGAACCTTTTTTGAAAGAGTTATGGGTTATTAAAGTTTCCAAAGAATTTTGCTTTTTTAAAAATGAAAATTTTTTTAATTTTTTCACCTTTTTGGCCATATTTTCTAAAATAATGCTGTTTTAAAAATGCCATTTTTTTTTAATTTTTTCACATTTTTGGCCATATTTTCTAAAATATTGATTCAAATCGACTTCGGCAAAGTGATTTAAATATACTGAGATGCCAGAAATTTACTTTCCAAATTAAGTTGCAATTGAACCTATTTTGAAAGAGTTATGGGTTATTAAAAATTCCAAAGAATTTTACTTTTTTAAAAATGCCAACTTTTTTAATTTTTTCACCTTTTTGGCCATATTTTCTAAAATATTGCTGTTTTAAAAATGCCAATTTTTTTTAATTTTTTCACATTTTTGGCCATATTTTCTAAAATATTGATTCAAATCGACTTCGGCAAAGTAATTTAAATATACTGAGATGCCAGAAATTTACTTTCCAAATTAAGTTGCAATTGAACGTATTTTGAAAGAGTTATGGGTTATTAAAGTTTCCAAAGAATTTTGCTTTTTTAAAAATGCCAATTTTTTTAATTTTTTCCCATTAATGGCCATATTTTCTAAAATATTGATTAAAATCGACTTCGGTAGAGTGATTTATATATATTGAGATGCCAGAAATTTACTTTCCAAATTAAGTTGCAGTTGAGCCTTTTTTGAAATAGTTATGGGTCATTAAAGTTTCCAAAGAATTTTGCTTTTTTAAAAATGCCAATTTTTTAATTTTTTCACCTTTTTGGCCATATTTTCTAAAATATTGATTCAAATCGACTTCGGTAAAGTGATTTATATATATTCAGATGCCAGAAATGTATTTTTAAAAATAAAGTTGCAATTGAATCTTTTTTGAAAGAGTTATGGGTTCTTAAATATTCCAAAGGATTTAACTTTTTTACAAATTCCAATTTTTTTAATTTTTTCACCTTTTTGGCCATATTTTCTAAAATATTGATTCAAATCGACTTCGGTAGAGTGATTTATATTTAATGTGATGGCAGAACTTTACTTTCGAAATTAATTTGCAGTTAAACCTTTTTTGAAAGAGTTATGGGTTATTAAAGTTTCCAAAGAATTTTGCTTGTTTAAATATGCCAATTTTTTTAATTTTTTCACCTTTTTGGCCATATTTTCTAAAATATGGCTTTTTTAATAATGCCAATTTTTATAATTTTTCCACCTTTTAGGCCACATTTTCTAAGATATCGATTCAAATCGACTTCGGTAGAGTGATTTATATATATTGAGATGCCAGAAATTTACTTTCCAAATTAAGTTGCAGTTGAACCTTTTTTGAAAGAGTTATGGGTTACTAAATTTTCAAAACAATTTTGCTTTTTTAAAAATGCCAATTTTTTTTTAATTTTTTCACATTTTTGGCCATATTTTCTAAAATATTGATTCAAATCGACTTCGGTAAAGTGATTTATATATATTCAGATGCCAGAAATGTATTTTTAAAAATAAAGTTGCAATTGAATCTTTTTTGAAAGAGTTATGGGTTCTTAAATATTCCAAAGGATTTAACTTTTTTACAAATTCCAATTTTTTTAATTTTTTCACCTTTTTGGCCATATTTTCTAAAATATTGATTCAAATCGACTTCGGTAGAGTGATTTATATTTAATGTGATGGCAGAACTTTACTTTCGAAATTAATTTGCAGTTAAACCTTTTTTGAAAGAGTTATGGGTTATTAAAGTTTCCAAAGAATTTTGCTTGTTTAAATATGCCAATTTTTTTAATTTTTTCACCTTTTTGGCCATATTTTCTAAAATATGGCTTTTTTAATAATGCCAATTTTTATAATTTTTCCACCTTTTAGGCCACATTTTCTAAGATATCGATTCAAATCGACTTCGGTAGAGTGATTTATATATATTGAGATGCCAGAAATTTACTTTCCAAATTAAGTTGCAGTTGAACCTTTTTTGAAAGAGTTATGGGTTACTAAATTTTCCAAACAATTTTGCTTTTTTAAAATGCCAATTTTTTTTAATTTTTCACATTTTTGGCCATATTTTCTAAAATATTGATTCAAATCGACTTCGGCAAAGTGATTTAAATGTACTGAGATGCCAGAAATTTACTTTCCAAATTAAGTTGCAATTGAACCTATTTTGAAAGAGTTATGGGTTATTAAAGTTTCCAAAGAATTTTGCTTTTTTAAAAATGCCAATTTTTTTTAATTTTTTCACCTTTTTGGCCATATTTTCTAAAATATTGATTCAAATCGACTTCGGTAAAGTGATTTATATATATTCAGATGCCAGAAATGTACTTTTACAAATAAAATTGCAATTGAACCTTTTTTTGAAAGAGTTATGGGTTATTAAAGTTTCCAAAGAATTTAGCTTTTTTAAAAATGCCAATTTTTTTAATTTTTTTACCTTTATGGCCATATTTTCTTAAATATTGATTCAAATCGACTTCGGTAAAGTGATTTATATATATTGAGATGCCAGAAATTTACTTTCTAAATTAAGTTGCAGTTGAACCTTTTTTGAAAGAGTTATGGGTTATTAAAGTTTCCGAAGAAATTTGCTTTTTTAAAAATGCCAATTTTTTAATTTTTTCACCTTTTTGGCCATATTTTCTAAAATATTGATTCAAATCGACTTCGGTAAAGTGATTTATATATATTCAGATGCCAGAAATGTATTTTTAAAAATAAAGTTGCAATTGAATCTTTTTTGAAAGAGTTATGGGTTATTAAAGATTCCAAAGGATTTTGCTTTTTCAAAATGCCAATTTTTTTAATTTTTTCACATTAATGGCCATATTTTCTAAAATATTGATTCAAATCGACTTCGGTAGAGTGATTTATATATATTGAGATGCCAGAAATTTACTTTCCAAATTAAGTTGCAGTTGAGCCTTTTTGAAATAGTTATGGGTCATTTTTCCAAAGAATTTTGCTTTTTAAAAATGCCAATTTTTTTAATTTTTTCACCTTTTTGGCCATATTTTCTAAAATATTGATTCAAATCGACTTCGGTAAAGTGATTTATATATATTCAGATGCCAGAAATGTACTTTTACAAATAAAATTGCAATTGAACCTTTTTTGAAAGAGTTATGGGTTATTAAAGTTTCCAAAGAATTTAGCTTTTTTAAAAATGCCAATTTTTTTAATTTTTTTACCTTTATGGCCATATTTTCTTAAATATTGATTCAAATCGACTTCGGTAAAGTGATTTATATATATTGAGATGCCAGAAATTTACTTTCTAAATTAAGTTGCAGTTGAACCTTTTTTGAAAGAGTTATGGGTTATTAAAGTTTCCGAAGAAATTTGCTTTTTTAAAAATGCCAATTTTTTTAATTTTTTCACCTTTTTGGCCATATTTTCTAAAATATTGATTCAAATCGACTTCGGTAAAGTGATTTATATATATTCAGATGCCAGAAATGTATTTTTAAAAATAAAGTTGCAATTGAATCTTTTTGAAAGAGTTATGGGTTATTAAAGATTCCAAAGGATTTTGCTTTTTCAAAATGCCAATTTTTTTAATTTTTTCACATTAATGGCCATATTTTCTAAAATATTGATTCAAATCGACTTCGGTAGAGTGATTTATATATATTGAGATGCCAGAAATTTACTTTCCAAATTAAGTTGCAGTTGAGCCTTTTTGAAATAGTTATGGGTCATTTTTCCAAAGAATTTTGCTTTTTAAAAATGCCAATTTTTTAATTTTTCACCTTTTTGGCCATATTTTCTAAAATATTGATTCAAATCGACTTCGGTAAAGTGATTTATATATATTCAGATGCCAGAAATGTATTTTTAAAAATAAAGTTGCAATTGAATCTTTTTTGAAAGAGTTATGGGTTATTAAAGATTCCAAAGGATTTAGCTTTTTTACAAATTCCAATTTTTTTAATTTTTTCACCTTTTTGGCCATATTTTCTAAAATATTGATTCAAATCGACTTCGGTAGAGTGATTTATATTTAATGAGATGGCAGAACTTTACTTTCCAAATTAAGTTGCAGTTAAACCTTTTTTGAAAGAGTTATGGGTTATTAAAGTTTCCAAAGAATTTTGCTTTTTTAAATATGCCAATTTTTTTAATTTTTTCACCTTTTTGGCCATATTTTCTAAAATATGGCTTTTTTAATAATGCCAATTTTTATTATTTTTCCACCTTTTAGGCCACATTTTCTAAGATATCGATTCAAATCGACTTCGGTAGAGTGATTTATATATATTGAGATGCCAGAAATTTACTTTCCAAATTAAGTTGCAGTTGAACCTTTTTTGAAAGAGTTATGGGTTATTAAAGTTTCCAAACAATTTTGCTTTTTTAAAAATGCCAACTTTTTTAATTTTTTTCACCTTTTTGGCCATATTTTCTAAAATATTGATTCAAATCGACTTCGGTCAAGTGATTTATATATATTGAGATGCCAGAAAATTACTTTCCAAACTAAGTTGCAAGTGAACCTTTTTTGAAAGAGTTATGGGTTATTAAAGTTTCCAAAGGATTTTTCTTTTTAAAAATGCCAATTTTTTTTTAATTTTTTCACATTTTTGGCCATATTTTCTAAAATATTGATTCAAATCGACTTCGGCAAAGTGATTTAAATGTACTGAGATGCCAGAAATTTACTTTCCAAATTAAGTTGCAATTGAACCTATTTTGAAAGAGTTATGGGTTATTAAAGTTTCCAAAGAATTTTGCTTTTTTAAAAATGCAAATTTTTTTTAATTTTTTCACCTTTTAGGCCATATTTTCTAAAATATTGATTAAAATCGACTTCGGTAAAGTGATTTATATATATTGAAATGAGAGAAATTTACTTTCCAAATTAAGTTGCAGTTGAACCTTTGTTGAAAGAGTTATGGGTTAATAAAGTTTCCAAAGAATTTTGTTTTTTTAAAAATGCCAATTTTTTTAATTTTATCATATTTTTGGCCATATTTTCTAAAATATTGATTCAAAGCGACTTCGGTTAAGTAATTTATATATATTGAGATGCCAGAAATTTACTTTCCAAATTAAGTTGCAGTTGAACCTTTTGAAAGAGTTATGGGTTATTAAAGTTTCCAAAGAATTTTGCTTTTTTAAAAATGCCAATTTTTTTAATTTTTTCACCTTTTTGGCCATATTTTCTAAAATATTGATTCAAATCGACTTCGGTAAAGTGATTTATATATATTCAGATGCCAGAAATGTACTTTTACAAATAAAATTGCAATTGAACCTTTTTTGAAAGAGTTATGGGTTATTAAAGTTTCCAAAGAATTTAGCTTTTTTAAAAATGCCAATTTTTTTAATTTTTTTACCTTTATGGCCATATTTTCTTAAATATTGATTCAAATCGACTTCGGTAAAGTGATTTATATATATTGAGATGCCAGAAATTTACTTTCTAAATTAAGTTGCAGTTGAACCTTTTTTGAAAGAGTTATGGGTTATTAAAGTTTCCGAAGAAATTTGCTTTTTTAAAAATGCCAATTTTTTTAATTTTTTCACCTTTTTGGCCATATTTTCTAAAATATTGATTCAAATCGACTTCGGTAAAGTGATTTATATATATTCAGATGCCAGAAATGTATTTTTAAAAATAAAGTTGCAATTGAATCTTTTTTGAAAGAGTTATGGGTTATTAAAGATTCCAAAGGATTTTGCTTTTTCAAAATGCCAATTTTTTTAATTTTTTCACATTAATGGCCATATTTTCTAAAATATTGATTCAAATCGACTTCGGTAGAGTGATTTATATATATTGAGATGCCAGAAATTTACTTTCCAAATTAAGTTGCAGTTGAGCCTTTTTTGAAATAGTTATGGGTCATTTTTCCAAAGAATTTTGCTTTTTAAAAATGCCAATTTTTTTAGTTTTTTCACCTTTTTGGCCATATTTTCTAAAATATTGATTCAAATCGACTTCGGTAAAGTGATTTATATATATTCAGATGCCAGAAATGTACTTTTACAAATAAAATTGCAATTGAACCTTTTTTGAAAGAGTTATGGGTTATTAAAGTTTCCAAAGAATTTAGCTTTTTTAAAAATGCCAATTTTTTTAATTTTTTTACCTTTATGGCCATATTTTCTTAAATATTGATTCAAATCGACTTCGGTAAAGTGATTTATATATATTGAGATGCCAGAAATTTACTTTCTAAATTAAGTTGCAGTTGAACCTTTTTTGAAAGAGTTATGGGTTATTAAAGTTTCCGAAGAAATTTGCTTTTTTAAGAATGCCAATTTTTTTAATTTTTTCACCTTTTTGGCCATATTTTCTAAAATATTGATTCAAATCGACTTCGGTAAAGTGATTTATATATATTCAGATGCCAGAAATGTATTTTTAAAAATAAAGTTGCAATTGAATCTTTTTTGAAAGAGTTATGGGTTATTAAAGATTCCAAAGGATTTTGCTTTTTCAAAATGCCAATTTTTTTAATTTTTTCACATTAATGGCCATATTTTCTAAAATATTGATTCAAATCGACTTCGGTAGAGTGATTTATATATATTGAGATGCCAGAAATTTACTTTCCAAATTAAGTTGCAGTTGAGCCTTTTTTGAAATAGTTATGGGTCATTTTTCCAAAGAATTTTGCTTTTTAAAAATGCCAATTTTTTTAATTTTTTCACCTTTTTGGCCATATTTTCTAAAATATTGATTCAAATCGACTTCGGTAAAGTGTTTTATATATATTCAGATGCCAGAAATGTATTTTTAAAAATAAAGTTGCAATTGAATCTTTTTTGAAAGAGTTATGGGTTATTAAAGATTCCAAAGGATTTAGCTTTTTTACAAATTCCAATTTTTTTAATTTTTTCACCTTTTTGGCCATATTTTCTAAAATATTGATTCAAATCGACTTCGGTAGAGTGATTTATATTTAATGAGATGGCAGAACTTTACTTTCCAAATTAAGTTGCAGTTAAACCTTTTTTGAAAGAGTTATGGGTTATTAAAGTTTCCAAAGAATTTTGCTTTTTAAATATGCCAATTTTTTTAATTTTTCACCTTTTTGGCTATATTTTCTAAAATATGGCTTTTTAATAATGCCAATTTTTATAATTTTTCCACCTTTTAGGCCACATTTTCTAAGATATCGATTCAAATCGACTTCGGTAGAGTGATTTATATATATTGAGATGCCAGAAATTTACTTTCCAAATTAAGTTGCAGTTGAACCTTTTTTGAAAGAGTTATGGGTTATTAAAGTTTCCAAACAATTTTGCTTTTTTAAAAATGCCAACTTTTTTAATTTTTTCACCTTTTTGGCCATATTTTCTAAAATATTGATTCAAATCGACTTCGGTCAAGTGATTTATATATATTGAGATGCCAGAAAATTACTTTCCAAACTAAGTTGCAAGTGAACCTTTTTGAAAGAGTTATGGGTTATTAAAGTTTCCAAAGGATTTTTCTTTTTAAAAATGCAAATTTTTTTTTAATTTTTTCACATTTTTGGCCATATTTTCTAAAATATTGATTCAAATCGACTTCGGCAAAGTGATTTAAATGTACTGAGATGCCAGAAATTTACTTTCCAAATTAAGTTGCAATTGAACCTATTTTGAAAGAGTTATGGGTTATTAAAGTTTCCAAAGAATTTTGCTTTTTTAAAAATGCCAATTTTTTTTAATTTTTTCACCTTTTAGGCCATATTTTCTAAAATATTGATTAAAATCGACTTCGGTAAAGTGATTTATATATATTGAAATGAGAGAAATTTACTTTCCAAATTAAGTTGCAGTTGAACCTTTGTTGAAAGAGTTATGGGTTATTAAAGTTTCCAAAGAATTTTGTTTTTTTAAAAATGCCAATTTTTTTAATTTTATCATAATTTTGGCCATATTTTCTAAAATATTGATTCAAAGCGACTTCGGTTAAGTAATTTATATATATTGAGATGCCAGAAATTTACTTTACAAATTAAGTTGCAGTTGAACCTTTTTGAAGTTATGGGTTATTAAAGTTTCCAAAGAATTTTGCTTTTTTAAAAATGCCAATTTTTTTAATTTTTTCACCTTTTTGGCCATATTTTCTAAAATATTGATTCAAATCGACTTCGGTAAAGTGATTTATATATATTCAGATGCCAGAAATGTATTTTTAAAAATAAAGTTGCAATTGAATCTTTTTTGAAAGAGTTATGGGTTATTAAAGATTCCAAAGAATTTCGCTTTTTTAAAAATGCCAATTTTTTTAATTTTTTCCCATTAATGGCCATATTTTCTAAAATATTGATTAAAATCGACTTCGGTAGAGTGATTTATATATATTGAGATGCCAGAAATTTACTTTCCAAATTAAGTTGCAGTTGAACCTTTTTTGAAAGAGTTATGGGTTACTAAATTTTCCAAACAATTTTGCTTTTTTAAAAATGCCAATTTTTTTTTAATTTTTTCACATTTTTGGCCATATTTTCTAAAATATTGATTCAAATCGACTTCGGCAAAGTGATTTAAATGTACTGAGATGCCAGAAATTTACTTTCCAAATTAAGTTGCAATTGAACCTATTTTGAAAGAGTTATGGGTTATTAAAGTTTCCAAAGAATTTTGCTTTTTTAAAAATGCCAATTTTTTTTAATTTTTTCACCTTTTAGGCCATATTTTCTAAAATATTGATTAAAATCGACTTCGGTAAAGTGATTTATATATATTGAAATGAGAGAAATTTACTTTCCAAATTAAGTTGCAGTTGAACCTTTGTTGAAAGAGTTATGGGTTAATAAAGTTTCCAAAGAATTTTGTTTTTTTAAAAATGCCAATTTTTTAATTTTATCATATTTTTGGCCATATTTTCTAAAATATTGATTCAAAGCGACTTCGGTTAAGTAATTTATATATATTGAGATGCCAGAAATTTACTTTCCAAATTAAGTTGCAGTTGAACCTTTTTGAAAGAGTTATGGGTTATTAAAGTTTCCAAAGAATTTTGCTTTTTTAAATATGCCAATTTTTTTAATTTTTTCACCTTTTTGGCCATATTTTCTAAAATATTGATTCAAATCGACTTCGGTAAAGTGATTTATATATATTCAGATGCCAGAAATGTATTTTTAAAAATAAAGTTGCAATTGAATCTTTTTGAAAGAGTTATGGGTTATTAAAGATTCCAAAGGATTTAGCTTTTTACAAATTCCAATTTTTTTAATTTTTTCACCTTTTGGCCATATTTTCTAAAATATTGATTCAAATCGACTTCGGTAGAGTGATTTATATTTAATGAGATGGCAGAACTTTACTTTCCAAATTAAGTTGCAGTTAAACCTTTTTTGAAAGAGTTATGGGTTATTAAAGTTTCCAAAGAATTTTGCTTTTTTAAATATGCCAATTTTTTTAATTTTTTCACCTTTTTGGCCATATTTTCTAAAATATGGCTTTTTTAATAATGCCAATTTTTATTATTTTTCCACCTTTTAGGCCACATTTTCTAAGATATCGATTCAAATCGACTTCGGTAGAGTGATTTATATATATTGAGATGCCAGAAATTTACTTTCCAAATTAAGTTGCAGTTGAACCTTTTTTGAAAGAGTTATGGGTTATTAAAGTTTCCAAACAATTTTGCTTTTTTAAAAATGCCAACTTTTTTAATTTTTTCACCTTTTTGGCCATATTTTCTAAAATATTGATTCAAATCGACTTCGGTCAAGTGATTTATATATATTGAGATGCCAGAAAATTACTTTCCAAACTAAGTTGCAAGTGAACCTTTTTGAAAGAGTTATGGGTTATTAGAGTTTCCAAAGGATTTTTCTTTTTAAAAATGCCAATTTTTTTAATTTTTTCACATTTTTGGCCATATTTTCTAAAATATTGATTCAAATCGACTTCGGCAAAGTGATTTAAATGTACTGAGATGCCAGAAATTTACTTTCCAAATTAAGTTGCAATTGAACCTATTTTGAAAGAGTTATGGGTTATTAAAGTTTCCAAAGAATTTTGCTTTTTTAAAAATGCAAATTTTTTTAATTTTTTCACCTTTTTAGGCCATATTTTCTAAAATATTGATTAAAATCGACTTCGGTAAAGTGATTTATATATATTGAAATGAGAGAAATTTACTTTCCAAATTAAGTTGCAGTTGAACCTTTGTTGAAAGAGTTATGGGTTAATAAAGTTTTCAAAGAATTTTGTTTTTTAAAATGCCAATTTTTTTAATTTTATCATATTTTTGGCCATATTTTCTAAAATATTGATTCAAAGCGACTTCGGTTAAGTAATTTATATATATTGAGATGCCAGAAATTTACTTTCCAAATTAAGTTGCAGTTGAACCTTTTGAAAGAGTTATGGGTTATTAAAGTTTCCAAAGAATTTTGCTTTTTTAAAAATGCCAATTTTTTTAATTTTTTCACCCTTTTGGCCATATTTTCTAAAATATTGATTCAAATCGACTTCGGTAAAGTGATTTATATATATTCAGATGCCAGAAATGTACTTTTACAAATAAAATTGCAATTGAACCTTTTTTGAAAGAGTTATGGGTTATTAAAGTTTCCAAAGAATTTAGCTTTTTTAAAAATGCCAATTTTTTTAATTTTTTTACCTTTATGGCCATATTTTCTTAAATATTGATTCAAATCGACTTCGGTAAAGTGATTTATATATATTGAGATGCCAGAAATTTACTTTCTAAATTAAGTTGCAGTTGAACCTTTTTTGAAAGAGTTATGGGTTATTAAAGTTTCCGAAGAAATTTGCTTTTTTAAAAATGCCAATTTTTTTAATTTTTTCACCTTTTTGGCCATATTTTCTAAAATATTGATTCAAATCGACTTCGGTAAAGTGATTTATATATATTCAGATGCCAGAAATGTATTTTTAAAAATAAAGTTGCAATTGAATCTTTTTTGAAAGAGTTATGGGTTATTAAAGATTCCAAAGGATTTTGCTTTTTTCAAAATGCCAATTTTTTTAATTTTTTCACATTAATGGCCATATTTTCTAAAATATTGATTCAAATCGACTTCGGTAGAGTGATTTATATATATTGAGATGCCAGAAATTTACTTTCCAAATTAAGTTGCAGTTGAGCCTTTTTTGAAATAGTTATGGGTCATTTTTCCAAAGAATTTTGCTTTTTAAAAATGCCAATTTTTTTAATTTTTTCACCTTTTTGGCCATATTTTCTAAAATATTGATTCAAATCGACTTCGGTAAAGTGATTTATATATATTCAGATGCCAGAAATGTACTTTTACAAATAAAATTGCAATTGAACCTTTTTTGAAAGAGTTATGGGTTATTAAAGTTTCCAAAGAATTTAGCTTTTTTAAAAATGCCAATTTTTTAATTTTTTTACCTTTATGGCCATATTTTCTTAAATATTGATTCAAATCGACTTCGGTAAAGTGATTTATATATATTGAGATGCCAGAAATTTACTTTCTAAATTAAGTTGCAGTTGAACCTTTTTGAAAGAGTTATGGGTTATTAAAGTTTCCGAAGAAATTTGCTTTTTTAAAATGCCAATTTTTTTAATTTTTTCACCTTTTTGGCCATATTTTCTAAAATATTGATTCAAATCGACTTCGTAAAGTGATTTATATATATTCAGATGCCAGAAATGTATTTTTAAAAATAAAGTTGCAATTGAATCTTTTTTGAAAGAGTTATGGGTTATTAAAGATTCCAAAGGATTTTGCTTTTTCAAAATGCCAATTTTTTTAATTTTTTCACATTAATGGCCATATTTTCTAAAATATTGCTTCAAATCGACTTCGGTAGAGTGATTTATATATATTGAGATGCCAGAAATTTACCTTTCCAAATTAAGTTGCAGTTGAGCCTTTTTTGAAATAGTTATGGGTCATTTTTCCAAAGAATTTTGCTTTTTAAAAATGCCAATTTTTTTAATTTTTTCACCTTTTAGGACATATTTTCTAAAATATTGATTCAAATCGACTTCGGTAAAGTGTTTTATATATATTCAGTTGCCACAAATGTTTTTTTACAAATTAAGTTGCAATTGAATCTTTTTTGAAAGAGTTATGGGTTATTAAAGATTCCAAAGGATTTAGCTTTTTACAAATTCCAATTTTTTAATTTTTTCACCTTTTTGGCCATATTTTCTAAAATATTGATTCAAATCGACTTCGGTAGAGTGATTTATATTTAATGAGATGGCAGAACTTTACTTTCCAAATTAAGTTGCAGTTAAACCTTTTTGAAAGAGTTATGGGTTATTAAAGTTTCCAAAGAATTTTGCTTTTTTAAATATGCCAATTTTTTTAATTTTTTCACCTTTTTGGCCATATTTTCTAAAATATGGCTTTTTTAATAATGCCAATTTTTATAATTTTTTCCACCTTTTAGGCCACATTTTCTAAGATATCGATTCAAATCGACTTCGGTAGAGTGATTTATATATATTGAGATGCCAGAAATTTACTTTCCAAATTAAGTTGCAGTTGAACCTTTTTGAAAGTGTTATGGGTTATTGAAGTTTCCAAAGAATTTAGCTTTTTTAAAAATGCCAACTTTTTTAATTTTTTCACCTTTTTGGCCATATTTTCTAAAATATTAATTTAAATCGTCTTCGGTCAAGTGATTTATATATATTGAGATGCCAGAAAATTACTTTCCAAACTAAGTTGCAAGTGAACCTTTTTTGAAAGAGTTATGGGTTATTAAAGTTTCCAAAGGATTTTTCTTTTTAAAAATGCAAATTTTTTTAATTTTTTACATTTTTGGCCATATTTTCTAAAATATTGATTCAAATCGACTTCGGCAAAGTGATTTAAATGTACTGAGATGCCAGAAATTTACTTTCCAAATTAAGTTGCAATTGAACCTATTTTGAAAGAGTTATGGGTTATTAAAGTTTCCAAAGAATTTTGCTTTTTTAAAATGCCAATTTTTTTTAATTTTTTCACCTTTTAGGCCATATTTTCTAAAATATTGATTAAAATCGACTTCGGTAAAGTGATTTATATATATTGAAATGAGAGAAATTTACTTTCCAAATTAAGTTGCAGTTGAACCTTTGTTGAAAGAGTTATGGGTTATTAAAGTTTCCAAAGAATTTTGTTTTTTAAAAATGCCAATTTTTTTAATTTTATCATAATTTTGGCCATATTTTCTAAAATATTGATTCAAAGCGACTTCGGTTAAGTAATTTATATATATTGAGATGCCAGAAATTTACTTTACAAATTAAGTTGCAGTTGAACCTTTTTGAAGTTATGGGTTATTAAAGTTTCCAAAGAATTTTGCTTTTTAAAAATGCCAATTTTTTTAATTTTTCACCTTTTTGGCCATATTTTCTAAAATATTGATTCAAATCGACTTCGGTAAAGTGATTTATATATATTCAGATGCCAGAAATGTACTTTTACAAATAAAATTGCAATTGAACCTTTTTGAAAGAGTTATGGGTTATTAAAGTTTCCAAAGAATTTTGCTTTTTTAAAATGCCAATTTTTTTAATTTTTACCTTTATGGCCATATTTTCTTAAATATTGATTCAAATCGACTTCGGTAAAGTGATTTATATATTGAGATGCCAGAAATTTACTTTCAAATTAAGTTGCAGTTGAACCTTTTTTGAAAGAGTTATGGGTTATTAAAGTTTCCGAAGAAATTTGCTTTTTTAAAAATGCCAATTTTTTTAATTTTTTCACCTTTTGGCCATATTTTCTAAAATATTGATTCAAATCGACTTCGGTAAAGTGATTTATATATATTCAGATGCCAGAAATGTATTTTTAAAAATAAAGTTGCAATTGAATCTTTTTGAAAGAGTTATGGGTTATTAAAGATTCCAAAGGATTTAGCTTTTTACAAATTCCAATTTTTTTAATTTTTTTCACCTTTTTGGCCATATTTTCTAAAATATTGATTCAAATCGACTTCGGTAGAGTGATTTATATTTAATGAGATAGGCAGAACTTTACTTTCCCAAATTAAGTTGCAGTTAAACCTTTTTGAAAGAGTTATGGGTTATTAAAGTTTCCAAAGAATTTTGCTTTTTTAAATATGCCAATTTTTTTAATTTTTTTCACCTTTTTGGCCATATTTTCTAAAATATGGCTTTTTAATAATGCCAATTTTTATAATTTTCCACCTTTTAGGCCATATTTTCTAAGATATCGATTCAAATCGACTTCGGTAGAGTGATTTATATATATTGAGATGCCAGAAATTTACTTTCCAAATTAAGTTGCAGTTGAACCTTTTTTGAAAGAGTTATGGGTTATTAAAGTTTCCAAAGAATTTTGCTTTTAAATATGCCAATTTTTTTAATTTTTCACCTTTTGGGCCATATTTTCTAAAATATTGCTGTTTTAAAAATGCCAATTTTTTTTTAATTTTTTCACATTTTGGCCATATTTTCTAAAATATTGATTCAAATCGACTTCGGCAAAGTAATTTAAATATACTGAGATGCCAGAAATTTACTTTCCAAATTAAGTTGCAATTGAACCTATTTTGAAAGAGTTATGGGTTATTAAAGTTTCCAAAGAATTTTGCTTTTAAAAATGCCAATTTTTTTAATTTTTCCCATTAATGGCCATATTTTCTAAAATATTGATTCAAATCGACTTCGGTAGAGTGATTTATATATATTGAGATGCCAGAAATTTACTTTCCAAATTAAGTTGCAGTTGAGCCTTTTTGAAATAGTTATGGGCCATTAAAGTTTCCCGAAGAAATTTGCTTTTTAAAAATGCACAATTTTTTTAATTTTTTCACCTTTTAGGCTATATTTTTCTAAAATATTGATTCAAAGCGACTTCGGTAGAGTGATTTATATATATTGAGATGGCAGAAATTTACTTTACAAATTAAGTTGCAGTTAAACCTTTTTTGAAAGGGTTATGGGTTATTAAAGTTTCCAAAGAATTTTGCTTTTTAAAAATGCCAATGTTTATAATTTTTTCACCTTTTGGGCCATATTTTCTAAGATATCGATTCAAATCGACTTCGGTAGAGTGATTTTATATATATTGAGATGCCAGAAATTTACTTTCCAAATTAAGTTGCAGTTGAACCTTTTTTGAAAGAGTTATGGGTTATTAAAGTTTCCAAAGAATTTTGCTTTTTTAAAATGCCAATTTTTTTAATTTTTTCACCTTTTTGGCCATATTTTCTAAAATACTCCTGTTTTAAAAATGCCATTTTTATAATTTTTTCACATTTTTGGCCATATTTTCTAAAATATTGATTCAAATTTACTTCGGCAAAGTGATTTAAATATACTGAGATGCTAGAAATTTACTTTCCAAATTAAGTTGCAATTGAACCTATTTTGAAAGAGTTATGGGTTATTAAAGATTCCAAAGAATTTTTAATTTTTTCACATTTTGGCCATATTTTCTAAAATATTGATTCAAATCGACTTCAGCAAAGTGATTTAAATATACTGAGATGCCAGAAATTTATTTCCAAATTAAGTTGCAATTGAACCTATTTTGAAAGAGTTATGGGTTATTAAAGATTCCAAAGAATTTTACTTTTTTAAAAATGCCAACTTTTTTAATTTTTTCACCTTTTTGGCCATATTTTCTAAAATATTGCTGTTTTAAAAATGCCAATTTTTTTTAATTTTTTCACATTTTTGGCCATATTTTCTAAAATATTGATTCAAATCGACTTCGGCAAAGTAATTTAAATATACTGAGATGCCAGAAATTTACTTTCTAAATTAATTTGCAATTGAACCTATTTTGAAAGAGTTATGGGTTATTAAAGTTTCCAAAGAATTTTGCTTTTTAAAAATGCCAATTTTTTTAATTTTTTCCCATTAATGGCCATATTTTCTAAATATTGATTCAAATCGACTTCGGTAGAGTGATTTATATATATTGAGATGCCAGAAATTTACTTTCCAAATTAAGTTGCAGTTGAGCCTTTTTTGAAAGAGTTATGGGTCATTAAAGTTTCCAAAGAATTTTGCTTTTTTAAAAATGCCAATTTTTATAATTTTTTCACCTTTTAGGCCATATTTTCTAAAATATTGATTCAAATCGACTTCGGTAAAGTGATTTATATATATTCAGATGCCAGAAATGTATTTTTAAAAATAAAGTTGCAATTGAATCTTTTTGAAAGAGTTATGGGTTATTAAAGATTCCAAAGAATTTAGCTTTTTACAAATTCCAATTTTTTAATTTTTTCACCTTTTTGGCCATATTTTCTAAAATATTGATTCAAATTGACTTCGGTAGAGTGATTTATATTTAATGAGATGGCAGAAATTTACTTTCCAAATTAAGTTGCAGTTAAACCTTTTTGAAAGAGTTATGGGTTATTAAAGTTTCCAAAGAATTTTGTTTTTTTAAATATGCCAATTTTTTTTTTTTTTTCACCCTTTTTGCCCATATTT
The DNA here is from genome assembly GCA_018150725.1 of Drosophila quadrilineata. Taxonomy (NCBI): domain Eukaryota; kingdom Metazoa; phylum Arthropoda; class Insecta; order Diptera; family Drosophilidae; genus Drosophila; species Drosophila quadrilineata. The sequence continues at coordinate 238,801 of JAECWN010000009.1, forward strand.
TCTAAAATATGGTCTTTTTAATAATGCCAATTTTTATAATTTTTCCACCTTTTAGGCCACATTTTCTAAGATATCGATTCAAATCGACTTCGGTAGAGTGATTTATATATATTGAGATGCCAGAAATTTACTTTCAAATTAAGTTGCAGTTGAACCTTTTTGAAAGAGTTATGGGTTACTAAAGTTTCCAAACAATTTTGCTTTTTTAAAAATGCCAATTTTTTTTATTTTTTCACCTTTTTAGGCCATATTTTCTAAAATATTGATTCAAATCGACTTCGGTAAAAGTGATTTATATATATTCAGATGCCAGAAATGTACTTTTTAAATAAAGTTGCAATTGAACCTTTTTGAAAGAGTTATGGGTTATTAAAGTTTCCAAAGAATTTTGCTTTTTTAAAATGCCAATTTTTTTAATTTTTCACTTTTTGGCCATATTTTCTAAAATATTGCTTTTTTTAAAAATGCCAATTTTTATAATTTTTTCACCTTTTAGGCCATATTTTCTAAAATATTGATTAAAATCGACTTCGGTAAAGTGATTTATATATATTGAAATGAGAGAAATTTACTTTCCAAATTAAGTTGCAGTTGAACCTTTGTTGAAAGAGTTATGGGTTATTAAAGTTTCCAAAGAATTTTGTTTTTTTAAAAATGCCAATTTGTTTAATTTTATCATATTTTTGGCCATATTTTCTAAAATATTGATTGAAAGCGACTTCGGTTAAGTAATTTATATATATTGAGATGCCAGAAATTTACTTTCCAAATTAAGTTGCAGTTGAACCTTTTTGAAAGAGTTATGGGTTATTAAAGTTGCCAAAGAATTTTGCTTTTTTAAAAATGCCAATTTTTTTAATTTTTTCACCTTTATGGCCATATTTTCTTAAATATTGATTCAAATCGACTTCGGTAAAGTGATTTATATATATTGAGATGCCAGAAATTTACTTTCCAAATTAAATTGCAGTTGAACCTTTTTTGAAAGAGTTATGGGTTATTAAAGTTTCCAAAGAATTTTGCTTTTTTACAAATTCCAATTTTTTTAATTATTTCACCTTTTTGGCCATATTTTCTAAAATATTGATTCAAATCGACTTCGGTAGAGTGATTTATATTTAATGAGATGGCAGAAATTTACTTTCCAAATTAAGTTGCAGTTAAACCTTTTTTGAAAGAGTTATGGGTTATTAAAGTTTCCAAAGAATTTTGCTTTTTTAAATATGCCAATTTTTTTAATTTTTTCACCTTTTTGGCCATATTTTCTAAAATATGGCTTTTTTAATAATGCCAATTTTTATAATTTTTCCACCTTTTAGGCCACATTTTCTAAGATATCGATTCAAATCGACTTCGGTAGAGTGATTTATATATATTGAGATGCCAGAAATTTACTTTCCAAATTAAGTTGCAGTTGAACCTTTTTTGAAAGAGTTATGGGTTACTAAAGTTTCCAAACAATTTTGCTTTTTTAAAAATGCCAATTTTTTTAATTTTTCACATTTTTGGCCATATTTTCTAAAATATTGATTCAAATCGACTTCGGCAAAGTGATTTAAATGTACTGAGATGCCAGAAATTTACTTTCCAAATTAGTTGCAATTGAACCTATTTTGAAAGAGTTATGGGTTATTAAAGTTTCCAAAGAATTTTGCTTTTTAAAATGCCAATTTTTATAATTTTTCACCTTTTAGGCCATATTTTCTAAAATATTGATTCAAATCGACTTCGGTAAAGTGATTTATATATATTCAGATGCCAGAAATGTACTTTTACAAATAAAGTTGCAATTGAACCTTTTTGGAAGAGTTATGGGTTATTAAAGTTTCCAAAGAATTTTGTTTTTTTAAAAATGCCAATTTGTTTAATTTTATCATATTTTTGGCCATATTTTCTAAAATATTGATTGAAAGCGACTTCGGTTAAGTAATTTATATATATTGAGATGCCAGAAATTTACTTTCCAAATTAAGTTGCAGTTGAACCTTTTGAAAGAGTTATGGGTTATTAAAGTTGCCAAAGAATTTTGCTTTTTTAAAAATGCCAATTTTTTTAATTTTTTCACCTTTTGGCCATATTTTCTAAAATATTGATTCAAATCGACTTCGGTAAAGTGATTTATATATATTCAGATGCCAGAAATGTACTTTTATAAATAAAGTTGCAATTGAACCTTTTTTGAAAGAGTTATGGGTTATTAAAGTTTCCAAAGAATTTTGCTTTTTTAAAAATGCCAATTTTTTTAATTTTTTCACCTTTATGGCCATATTTTCTTAAATATTGATTCAAATCGACTTCGGTAAAGTGATTTATATATATTGAGATGCCAGAAATTTACTTTCCAAATTAAGTTGCAGTTGAACCTTTTTTGAAAGAGTTATGGGTTATTAAAGTTTCCAAAGAATTTTGCTTTTTTAAAATGCCAATTTTTTTAATTTTTTCACCTTTTGGCCATATTTTCTAAAATATGGCTTTTTTAAAAATGCCAATTTTATAATTTTTTCACCTTTTAGGCCATATTTTCTAAAATATTGATTAAAATCGACTTCGGTAAAGTGATTTATATATATTGAAATGAGAGAAATTTACTTTCCAAATTAAGTTGCAGTTGAACCTTTTTTGAAAGAGTTATGGGTTATTAAAGATTCCAAAGAATTTAGCTTTTTTACAAATTCCAATTTTTTTAATTTTTTCACCTTTTTGGCCATATTTTCTAAAATATTGATTCAAATCGACTTCGGTAGAGTGATTTATATTTAATGAGATGGCAGAAATTTACTTTCCAAATTAAGTTGCAGTTAAACCTTTTTTGAAAGAGTTATGGGTTATTAAAGTTTCCAAAGAATTTTGCTTTTTTAAATATGCCAATTTTTTTAATTTTTTCACCTTTTTGTATATTTTCTAAAATATGGCTTTTTTAATAATGCCAATTTTATAATTTTTCCACCTTTTAGACCACATTTTCTAAGATATCGATTCAAATCGACTTCGGTAGAGTGATTTATATATATTGAGATGCCAGAAATTTACTTTCCAAATTAAGTTGCAGTTGAACCTTTTTTGAAAGAGTTATGGGTTACTAAAGTTTCCAAACAATTTTGCTTTTTTAAAAATGCCAATTTTTTTTTAATTTTTTCACATTTTTGGCCATATTTTCTAAAATATTGATTCAAATCGACTTCGGCAAAGTGATTTAAATGTACTGAGATGCCAGAAATTTACTTTCCAAATTAAGTTGCAATTGAACTTATTTTGAAAGAGTTATGGGTTATTAAAGTTTCCAAAGAATTTTGCTTTTTTAAAAATGCCAATTTTTATAATTTTTTCACCTTTTAGGCCATATTTTCTAAAATATTGATTCAAATCGACTTCGGTAAAGTGATTTATATATTTTCAGATGCCAGAAATGTACTTTTACAAATAAAGTTGCAATTGAACCTTTTTTGGAAGAGTTATGGGTTATTAAAGTTTCCAAAGAATTTTGCTTTTTTAAAAATGCCAATTTTTTTAATTTTTTCACCTTTTTGGCCATATTTTCTAAAATATTGCTTTTTTAAAAATGCCAATTTTTATAATTTTTTCACCTTTTAGGCCATATTTTCTAAAATATTGATTAAAATCGACTTCGGTAAAGTGATTTATATATATTGAAATGAGAGAAATTTACTTTCCAAATTAAGTTGCAGTTGAACCTTTGTTGAAAGAGTTATGGGTTATTAAAGTTTCCAAAGAATTTTGTTTTTTTAATAATGCCAATTTTTTTAATTTTTTCACCTTTATGGCCATATTTTCTTAAATATTGATTCAAATCGACTTCGGTAAAGTGATTTATATATATTGAGATGCCAGAAATTTACTTTAAAAATTAAGTTGCAGTTGAACCTTTTTTGAAAGAGTTATGGGTTATTAAAGTTTCCAAAGAATTTTGCTTTTTTAAAAATGCCAATTTTTTTATTTTTTTAACCTTTTTGGCCATATTTTCTAAAATATTGCTTTTTTAAAAATGCCAATTTTTATAATTTTTTCACCTTTTAGGCCATATTTACTAAAATATTGATTAAAATCGACATAGGTAAAGTGATTTATATATATTGAAATGAGAGAAATTTATTTTCCAAATTAAGGTGCAGTTGTACCTTTTTTGAAAGAGTTATGGGTTATTAAAGTTTCCAAAGAATTGTGTTTTTTTAAAAATGCCAATTTTTTTAATTTTATCATATTTTTGGCCATATTTTCTAAAATATTGATTCAAAGCGACTTCGGTTAAGTAATTTATATATATTGAGATGCCAGAAATTTACTTTCCAAATTAAGTTGCAGTTGAACCTTTTTGAAAGAGTTATGGGTTATTAAAGTTTCCAAAGAATTTTGCTGTTTTAAAAATGCCAATTTTTTTAATTTTTTCACCTTTTTGGCCATATTTTCTAAAATATTGATTCAAATCGACTTTGTAAAGTGATTTATATATATTGAGATGCCAGAAATTTACTTTTCAAATTAAGTTGCAGTTGAACCTTTTTTGAAAGAGTTATGGGTTATTAAAGTTTCCGAAGAAATTTGCTTTTTTATAAATGCCAATTTTTTTTAATTTTTTCACCTTTTTGGCCATATTTTCTAAAATATTGATTCAAATCGACTTCGGTAAAGTGATTTATATATATTGAGATGCCAGAAATTTACTTTCCAAATTAAGTTGCAGTTTAACCTTTTTTGAAAGAGTTATGGGTTATTAAAGTTTCCGAAGAAATTTGCTTTTTTAAAAATGCCAATTTTTTTTTAATTTTTCATATTTTTTGGCCATATTTTCTAAAATATTGATTCAAATCGACTTCGGTAAAGTGATTTATGTATATTCAGATGCCAGAAATGTACTTTTACAAATAAAGTTGCTTTTTTAAAAATGCCAATTTTCATAATTTTTTCACCTTTTAGGCCATATTTTCTAAAATATTGATTCAAATCGACTTCGGTAGAGTGATTTATATATAATGAGATGGCAGAAATTTACATTCCAAATAAAGTTGCAGTTGAACCTTTTTTTAAAGGGTTATGGGTTATTAAAGTTTCCAAAGAATTTTGCTTTTTTTAAAATGCCAATTTTTATAATTTTTTCACCTTTTAGGCCATATTTTCTAAGATATCGATTCAAATCGACTTCGGTAGAGTGATTTATATATATTGAGATGCCAGAAATTTACTTTCCAAATAAAGTAGCAATTGAGCCTTTTTTGAAAGAGTTATGGGTTTTTAAAGTTTCCAAAAAGTATTTTACTTTTTTAAAAATGCCAATTTTTTAATTTTTTCACCTTTTGGCCATATTTTCTAAAATATTGATTCAAATCGACTTCGGTAAAGTGATTTATATATATTGAGATGCAAGAAATTTACTTTCCAAATTAAGTTGCAGTTGAACCTTTTTGAAAGAGTTATGGGTTATTAAAGTTTCCAAAGAATTTTGCTTTTTTAAAAATGCCAATTTTTTTAATTTTTTCACCTTTATGGCCATATTTTCTTAAATATTGATTCAAATCGACTTCGGTAAAGTGATTTATATATAATGAGATGGCAGAAATTTACATTCCAAATAAAGTTGCAGTTGAACCTTTTTTTAAAGGGTTATGGGTTATTAAAGTTTCCAAAGAGTTTTGCTTTTTTAAAAATGCCAATTTTTTTAATTTTTTCACCTTTTTGGCCATATTTTCTAAGATATCTATTCAAATCGACTTCGGTAGAGTGATTTATATATATTGAGATGCCAGAAATTTACTTTCCAAATAAAGTAGCAATTGAGCCTTTTTTGAAAGAGTTATGGGTTTTTAAAGTTTCCAAAAAGTATTTTACTTTTTTAAAAATGCCAATTTTTTTAATTTTTTCACCTTTTTGGCCATATTTTCTGAAATATTGATTCAAATCGACTTCGGTAAAGTGATTTATATATATTGAGATGCAAGAAATTTACTTTCCAAATTAAGTTGCAGTTGAACCTTTTTGAAAAGAGTTATGGGTTATTAAAGTTTCCAAAGAATTTTGCTTTTTTAAAAATGCCAATTTTTTTAATTTTTTCACCTTTATGGCCATATTTTCTTAAATATTGATTCAAATCGACTTCGGTAAAGTGATTTATATATATTGAGATGGCAGAAATTTACATTCCAAATAAAGTTGCAGTTGAACCTTTTTTTAAAGGGTTATGGGTTATTAAAGTTTCCAAAGAGTTTTGCTTTTTTAAAAATGCCATTTTTTTTATTTTTTTCACCTTTTTGGCCATATTTTCTAAAATATTGATTCAAATCGACTTCGGTAAAGTGATTTATATATATTCAGATGCCAGAAATGTACTTTTACAAATAAAGTTGCAATTGAACCTTTTTTGAAAGAGTTATGGGTTATTAAAGTTTCCAAAGAATTTTGCTTTTTTAAAAATGCCAATTTTTTTAATTTTCTCACCTTTATGGCCATATTTTCTTAAATATTGATTCAAATCGACTTCGGTAAAGTGATTTATATATATTGAGATGCCAGAAATTTACTTTAAAAATTAAGTTGCAGTTGAACCTTTTTTGAAAGAGTTATGGGTTATTAAAGTTTCCAAAGAATTTTGCTTTTTTAAAAATGCCAATTTTTTTAATTTTTTCACCTTTTTGGCCATATTTTCTAAAATATTGATTCAAATCGACTTCGGTAAAGTGATTTATATATATTCAGATGCCAGAAATGTACTTTTAAAAATAAAGTTGCAATTGAATCTTTTTTGAAAGAGTTATGGGTTATTAAGAATTCCAAAGAATTTAGCTTTTTTGCACATTCCAATTTTTTTAATTTTTTCACCTTTTTGGCCATTATTTCTGAAATATTGATTCAAATCGACTTCGGTAGAGTGATTTATATATATTCAGATGCCAGAAATGTACTTTTACAAATAAAGTTGCAATTGAACCTTTTTTGAAAGAGTTATGGGTTATTAAAGTTTCCAAAGAATTTTGCTTTTTTAAAAATGCCAATTTTTTTAATTTTTTTAACCTTTTTGGCCATATTTTCTAAAATATTGCTTTTTTAAAAATGCCAATTTTTATAATTTTTTCACCTTTTAGGCCATATTTACTAAAATATTGATTAAAATCGACATAGGTAAAGTGATTTATATATATTGAAATGAGAGAGATTTATTTTCGAAATTAAGGTGCAGTTGAACCTTTTTTGAAAGAGTTATGGGTTATTAAAGTTTCCAAAGAATTGTGTTTTTTTAAAAATGCCAATTTTTTTAATTTTATCATATTTTTGGCCATATTTTCTAAAATATTGATTCAAATCGACTTCGGTTAAGTAATTTATATATATTGAGATGCCAGAAATTTACTTTCCAAATTAAGTTGCAGTTGAACCTTTTTGAAAGAGTTATGGGTTATTAAGAATTCCAAAGAATTTAGCTTTTTTGCACATTCCAATTTTTTTAATTTTTTCACCTTTTTGGCCATTATTTCTGAAATATTGATTCAAATCGACTTCGGTAGAGTGATTTATATATATTCAGATGCCAGAAATGTACTTTTACAAATAAAGTTGCAATTGAACCTTTTTTGAAAGAGTTATGGGTTATTAAAGTTTCCAAAGAATTTTGCTTTTTTAAAAATGCCAATTTTTTTAATTTTTTAACCTTTTGGCCATATTTTCTAAAATATTGCTTTTTAAAAATGCCAATTTTTATAATTTTTTCACCTTTTAGGCCATATTTTACTAAAATATTGATTAAAATCGACATAGGTAAAGTGATTTATATATATTGAAATGAGAGAGATTTATTTTCGAAATTAAGGTGCAGTTGAACCTTTTTGAAAGAGTTATGGGTTATTAAAGTTTCCAAAGAATTGTGTTTTTTTAAAATGCCAATTTTTTTAATTTTATCATATTTTTGGCCATATTTTCTAAAATATTGATTCAAATCGACTTCGGTTAAGTAATTTATATATATTGAGATGCCAGAAATTTACTTTCCAAATTAAGTTGCAGTTGAACCTTTTTGAAAGAGTTATGGGTTATTAAAGTTTCCAAAGAATTTTGCTGTTTTAAAAATGCCAATTTTTTTAATTTTTTCACCTTTTTGGCCATATTTTCTAAAATATTGATTCAAATCGACTTTGTAAAGTGATTTATATATATTGAGATGCCAGAAATTTACTTTTCAAATTAAGTTGCAATTGAACCTATTTTGAAAGAGTTATGGGTTATTAAAGTTTCCAATGAATTTTGCTTTTATAAAAATGCCAATTTTTTTAATTTTTTCACCTTTTTGGCCATATTTTCTAAAATATTGATTCAAATCGACTTCGGTAAAGTGATTTATATATATTCAGATGCCAGAAATGTACTTTTACAAATAAAGTTGCAATTGAACCTTTTTTGAAAGAATTATGGGTTATTAAAGTTTCCAAAGAATTTTGCTTTTTTAAAAATGCCAATTTTTTTAATTTTTTCACCTTTTTGGCCATATTTTCTAATATATTGATTCAAATCGACTTCGGTAAAGTGATTTATATATATTCAGATGCCAGAAATTTACTTTCTAAATTAAGTTGCAGTTGAACCTTTTTGAAAGAGTTATAGGTAATTAAAGTTTGCAAAGAATTTTGCTTTTATAAAAATGCCAATTTTTTTTTAATTTTTTCACCTTTTTGGCCATATTTTCTAAAATATTGATTCAAATCGACTTCGGTAAAGTGATTTATATATATTGAGTGAGAGAAATTTACTTTCCAAATTAAGTTGCAGTTAAACCTTTTTTGAAAGAGTTATGGGTTATTAAAGTTTCCAAAGAATTTTGTTTTTTTAAAAATGCCAATTTGTTTAATTTTATTATAAATTTTTCCATTATTTCTAAAATATTGATTCAAAGCGACTTCGGTTAAGTAATTTATATATATTGAGATGCCAGAAATTTACTTTCCAAATTAAGTTGCAGTTGAACCTTTTTGAAAGAGTTATGGGTAATTAAAGTTTCCAAAGAATTTTGCTTTTATAAAAATGCCAATTTTTTTAATTTTTTCACCTTTTTGGCCATATTTTCTAAAATATTGATTCAAATCGACTTCGGTAAAGTGATTTATATATATTCAGATTCCCGAAATGTACTTTTAAAAATAAAGTTGCAATTGAACCTATTTTGAAAGAGTTATGGGTTATTAAAGTTTCCAAAGAATTTTGCTATTTTAAAAATGCCAATTTTATTAATTTTTTCACCTTTTAGGCAATATTTTGTAAAATATTGATTCAAATCGACTTCGGTAAATTGATTTATATATATTCAGATGCCAGAAATGTACTTTTAAAAATTAAGTTGCAATTGAAACTTTTTTGAAAGAGGGGTTATTAAAGTTTCCAAAGAATTTTGCTTTTTTAAATATGCCAATTTTTTTAATTTTTTCACCTTTTTGGCCATATTTTCTAAAATATGGCTTTTTTAAAAATGCCAATTTTATAATTTTTTCACCTTTTAGGCCATATTTTCTAAAATATTGATTCAAATCGACTTAGGTAGAGTGATTTATATATATTGAGATGCCAGAAATTTACTTTACAAATTAAGTTGCAGTTGAACCTTTTTTGAAAGGGTTATGGGTTATTAAAGTTTCCAAAGAATTTTGCTTTTTTAAAAATGCCAATTTTTATAATTTTTTAACCTTTTAGGCCATATTTTCTAAGATATCGATTCAAATCGACTTCGGTAGAGTGATTTATATATATTGAGATGCCAGAAATGTACTTTTACAAATAAATTTGCAATTGAACCTTTTTTGAAAGAGTTCTGGGTTATTAAAGTTTCCAAACAATTTTACTTTTTTAAAAATGCCAATTTTTTTTTAATTTTTTCACATTTTTGGCCATATTTTCTAAAATATTGATTCAAATCGACTTCGGCAAAGTGATTTAAATGTAGTGAGATGCCAGAAATTTACTTTTCAAATTAAGTTGCAATTGAACCTTTTTGAAAGAGTTATGGGTTATTAAAGTTTCCAAAGAATTTTGCTTTTTTAAAAATGCCAATTTTTTTTTAATTTTTTCACCTTTTAGGCCATATTTTCTAAAATATTGATTCAAATCGACTTCGGTAAAGTGATTTATATATATTAAGATGCCAGAAATGTACTTTTACAAATAAAGTTGCAATTGAACCTTTTTTGAAAGAGTTATGGGTTATTAAAGTTTCCAAAGAATTTTGCTGTTTTAAAAATGCCAATTTTTTTAATTTTTTCACTTTTTAGGCAATATTTTCTAAAATATTGATTCAATTCGACATCGATAAAGTGATTTATATATATTCAGATGCCAGAAATGTACTTTTAAAAATAAAGTTGCAATTGAACCTTTTTTGAAAGAGTTATGGGTTATTAAAGTTTCCAAAGAATTTTGCTTTTTTAAATATGCCAATTTTTTTAATTTTTTCACCTTTTTGGCCATATTTTCAAAAATATTGCTGTTTTAAAAATGCCAATTTTTATAATTTTTTAACCTTTTAGGCCATATTTTCTAAGATATCGATTCAAATCGACTTCGGTAGAGTGATTTATATATATTGAGATGCCAGAAATTTACCTTCCAAATTAAGTTGCAGTTGAACCTTTTTTGAAAGAGTTATGGGTTACTAAAGTTTCCAAACAATTTTACTTTTTTAAAAATGCCAATTTTTTTTTAATTTTTTCACATTTTTGGACATATTTTTTAAAATATTGATTCAAATCGACTTCGGCAAAGTGATTTAAATGTAGTAAGATGCCAGAAATTTACTTTTCAAATTAAGTTGCAATTGAACCTATTTTGAAAGAGTTATGGGTCATTAAAGTTTCCAAAGAATTTTGCTTTTTTAAAAATGCCAATTTTTTTTAATTTTTTCACCTTTTAGGCCATATTTTCTAAAATATTGATTCAAATCGACTTCGGTAAAGTGATTTATATATATTAAGATGCCAGAAATGTACTTTTACAAATAAAGTTGCAATTGAACCTTTTTTGAAAGAGTTGTGGGTTATTAAAGTTTCCAAAGAATTTTGCTATTTTAAAAATGCCAATTTTTTTAATTTTTTCACTTTTTAGGCAATATTTTCTAAAATATTGATTCAATTCGACTTCGATAAAGTGATTTATATATATTCAGATGCCAGAAATGTACTTTTAAAAATAAAGTTGCAATTGAACCTTTTTTGAAAGAGTTATGGGTTATTAAAGTTTCCAAAGAATTTTGCTTTTTTAAATATGCCAATTTTTTTAATTTTTTCACCTTTTTGGCCATATTTTCAAAAATATTGCTGTTTTAAAAATGCCAATTTTTATAATTTTTTCACCTTTTAGGCCATATTTTCTAAGATATCAATTCAAATCGACTTCGGTAGAGTGATTTATATATATTGAGATGCCAGAAATTTACTTTCCAAATTAAGTTGCAGTTGAACCTTTTTTGAAAGAGTTATGGGTTACTAAAGTTTCCAAACAATTTTGCTTTTTTAAAAATGCTAATTTTTTTTCAATTTTTTCACCTTTTAGGCCATATTTTTTAAAATATTGATTCAAATCGACTTCGGCAAAGTGATTTAAATGTAGTGAGATGCCAGAAATTTACTTTTCAAATTAAGTTGCAATTGAACCTATTTTGAAAGAGTTATGGGTTATTAAAGTTTCCAAAGAATTTTGCTTTTTTAAAAATGCCAATTTTTTTTAATTTTTTCACCTCTTAGGCCATATTTTCTAAAATATTGATTCAAATCGACTTCGGTAAAGTGATTTATATATATTAAGATGCCAGAAATGTACTTTTACAAATAAAGTTGCAATTGAACCTTTTTTGAAAGAGTTATGGGTTATTAAAGTTTCCAAAGAATTTTGCTATTTTAAAAATGCCAATTTTTTTAATTTTTTCACTTTTTAGGCAATATTTTCTAAAATATTGATTCAGTTCGACTTCGATAAAGTGATTTATATATATTCAGATGCCAGAAATGTACTTTTAAAAATAAAGTTGCAATTGATCCTTTTTTGAAAGAGTTATGAGTTATTAAAGTTTCCAAAGAATTTTGCTTTTTTAAATATGCCAATTTTTTTAATTTTTTCACCTTTTTGGCCATATTTTCAAAAATATTGCTGTTTTAAAAATGCCAATTTTTATAATTTTTTCACCTTTTAGGCCATATTTTCTAAGATATCAATTCAAATCGACTTCGGTAGAGTGATTTATATATATTGAGATGCCAGAAATTTACTTTCCAAATTAAGTTGCAGTTGAACCTTTTTTGAAAGAGTTATGGGTTACTAAAGTTTCCAAACAATTTTGCTTTTTTAAAAGTGCTAATTTTTTTTCAATTTTTTCACCTTTTAGGCCATATTTTCTAAAATATTGATTAAAATCGACTTCGGTAAAGTGATTTATATATATTGAGTGAGAGAAATTTACTTTCCAAATTAAGTTGCAGTTGAACCTTTTTTGAAAGAGTTATGGGTTATTAAAGTTTCCAAAGAATTTTGTTTTTTTAAAAATGCCAATTTGTTTAATTTTATCATATTTTTGGCCATATTTTCTAAAATATTGATTCAAAGCGACTTCGGTTAAGTAATTTATATATATTGAGATTGTTAAAGTTTGCAAGTTCAAATCAATTTACGTTTACCAACACTTAATGCACGACTTGAATCGTTATCGATTATAAGCCACCAAGTATGTATACTTGTGTATGTCGATTGTTAATTCCTCCTCTTCTTAAATAAACGTTTGTCGTGTTCACATCGTTCGTCGTGTGTTCTGATTTCTATTTGGAATTCATTCTTTCAGCACTGTGCAGACTTTTGATCTCCAACATTGGTTATGGGCCCAGTCCATAAAGTGAAAGAAAATGAGTCAATTTCAAATAGAAAAGTTAAGTGAGCAAAACTATGATGTGTGGTGCATTCAAATGAAAAGTGTTTTGATACACCAAGAACTATGGAGTGTCGTTAGCGGACAATTGGAAGTCAAAGAAGAGACTCCAAATACGATCTTGTTAGGATCAAAGGCGTCGCGTTGATTGTGTTAAATGTAACTGTTTCGCAATTAAGTTATGTTAAAAATTTGAACTCTTCAAAAGAAGCGTGGGACAGATTACGCCAAGTGCATTTACCAACGGGACCTATTCATAAAGTGTCGCTTTATAAAAAGCTGTTAAATATGAAATTGGACATAAACGGTAACATGGCGCAATACGTAAACTCTTTTATTGAGGTTGTGGATAAATTAAGAGAAGTAAGCATTGATTTGCAAGATGAGCTAAAAGTAATTATATTACTCTCAAGTTTAAGCTCAGAATTTGAACATTTCGTGGTAGCCATGGAAACGAGAGACTCATTGCCATCGTTCGAAATAATTAAGGCGAAGTTATTAGCAGAGGCTGATAGACTTGCACAAAATTGTGAAATAGGCAATAGCCAGCAAGCATTCTATGTGGGTACGAAAACGGACAAAAAGGAAAATAAAAATGAACAGCGTGAAAAGAAAATGCAAAATTCACCGGAATTTTTTTAAATGTAAAAGGCGCGGACACAAAGCGGTGCAGTGCAAAGCCAAGAGTGAAGAAGAGCGAGACAAAAAAACATAAATGCTCGTATGCTGCGTACGCCGCAGTGCAAAAAGAATCTCAAAATACGGTACTTGGTGTCTCGACAGTGGCGCGACAACGCATATGTGTTTCCAGAAAGATTTGTTTGTGTCGTATGAAGAGAAAACAGAGCAAATAATGTTAGCGGCTGATAAATACATAGATTCAGCGGGCAAAGGCAAAGTAAAAATAAAAACACCATATTGTGATATTTTGTTGAACGACGTTTTGTACGTGCCATCTTTGCATATCAATTTCTATTCGGTCAGCAAGGCATTGAAATTCGGGCATTCGGTAGTTTTTAAAGACAAATACGCTTCAGTAAAGTGCAAAAATGGAGAAGTGTTATTAAAAGCGGAACTAAAAGAAAATTTGTTTTTATTTAACGATGTAAGTACACATCAGCTGTTTTCCATGCAGGAAAAAGCAATTGTTTGGCACAATCGATACGGACATTTGAATTTTCGAAGTCTGAATGATTTAATTAAAAGTGAGTGCGTACACGGTATTGACTTAAAGAACTTTCCGGTCGAAATAAATTGCAACACGTGCAATTTATCTAAAATATGTGCATTGCCATTCCAAGAAAGCACAAAAGGTGCGTCGCATTGTTTAGATTTGATACATACTGATGTATGCGGTCCAATAAATGTTTCTTCAGTTGGTGGTGCTAAGTATTTCATAACGTTTATAGACGATCGGTCGAAAAGAATTTTCGTGTATTTTATGAAATCCAAAGATGAAGCATTCGAGAAATTTGAGACATTTAAAAATTTAGTGGAGTGTCAATTGCAAACGAAAATAAAGGCAATTCGTAGTGACAACGGTAGAGAGTACATTAATGGCAAATTCGATGCGTTCTTAAAGAAGTGTGGTATTAAGAGACAATTAACTGTTCCTTATACGCCTCAACAAAACGGTGTGGCCGAGAGAGCGAACCGCACGCTCGTGGAAATGGCGCGTGCTATGATGGTTCACGCAAACGTGCAAGAATCGCTGTGGGCTGAGGCTGTTGCAACTGCAACGTATATACGAAATAGGGCTCCTTCGAAGGCGCTGGATGGCGTTACTCCTTATGAAGTCTGGAGCGGACGAAGGCCATCCGTAAATCATTTCCGTATATTTGGTTCTCCGGTCTATGCGCTAGACAAGATGCAGCACAAGAAGTTTAGAGCCAAGGGCAAAGAATACGTATTCGTTGGGTATTCTCTAACTGCCAAGGCATACCGTCTTTTCGTCAAAGAGACGAAACAAGTGGTTGAGCTTCGTGATGTTAAGTTTGTCGAAGGAGAAGCACAACCAGTCGAAGCTGGTTCTGCACCAGTAAATAATATTCATTCTTTTATCATTAGCAGCAATATGCACAAGAAACAAAGGTCTGAAGAAGCTCCGTCGAGTAATGTGTCGAGATGTCGAGATGTCTTTTCCGAGCAAGCGGTCCAAGATGACACCCATGGCCAAGAGTCAGTTTCCGAAGACAGTGAATTAGGCCAATCAAATGACGACCAGGAGCTGTATCAGAGTTTCGGCGATTCAGATTCTTCAAGCAGTCAAGCTGATGAGCCAGTTGTTCACCGTGGTCCTGGTAGGCCCAGGATTATCCGAACTGGACAACCAGGAAGGCCAAGAAAAATGTACAACGAGCTGCACAATATGGTTGCCTATTATGATATGGAAACGCCAAACACAGTTAAGCAAGCACTGCATGGCAAACATGCGTTTGAGTGGGAGACATCCATGAAGTCGGAGTACTCAGCGCTGATTGCAAACAACACGTGGGCGTTGGTCGACCTTCCGCCAAATGCAAAAGCTATTGGTTGCATGTGGGTTTTTCGGATTAAAAGAAATGATCAGGGTAACATCGAGAGGTATAAATCAAGACTTGTAGCTAAAGGTTGCAGCCAGCAGTACGGGATAAACTTTACTGAAACATTTTCGCCAGTTATACGCTATGAAAATATTAGATTACTTTTTTAGCAGTCGCAGCTGAAAAAGAGTTATTCTTACATCAAATGGATGTTTCAAACGCATATTTGAACAGTGAGCTTAGCGAAGATATTTATATGAAACAGCCTGAACCCTTTGTGAGCAAAGAGTATCCGGATCGAGTCCTGAAATTGAAGAAGGCTTTATACGGACTTAAGCAATCTGGTAGAGTCTGGAATGGTACACTTGATGAGGTACTAAAAAGACAAGGATTCGAAGCTACTCAAAATGAGCCATGCTTGTATAAAAGATTAGTCAGGATTCGTACAATCTGATAGCTGTTTATGTAGACGATCTAATTATAGCTTGCTCAAAACAGTCTGATTTAGTCTACATTAAGAAGAAGTTACAGGAAACATTCGATATCCACGATAATGGTCAGTTACATCACTTTTTAGGAATAGAAATTCAGCGTAAAGGAGATGTAGGTGCTATATCTATATGTCAAAAGCAGTACATAAAGAATTGCTAGAGAAATATAGTATGAGCACATGTCGCTCAGTATCGACGCCCCTAGACCCCGGATTTCGAATCAGTTGCAGCGAAGGCAAATGCAACAAAGCAGATGTCACTGAGTACCAATCGTTAATAGGATCACTTACGTATCTGGCCATATCAACACGGCCCGATATATCTCATTCAGTGAGCAAGTTAGCCCAGCGAAATACGGATCCGCATCTCGAACACATGTCTGCAGCAAAACACATTTTGCGATACCTGGCAAAGACGATTGACTTGAAGCTGCACTATCGCAAATCTGGTCAACATCTGCATGCGTTTGTCGATGCAGACTGGGCAAATGACAGCCTAGACAGAAAATCGTATACTGGTTACGGTTTTTACCTTGGAGGATCAACATTCTCGTGGGAATCCAAAAACAAGGAGTGGTCGCCCAGAGCAGCACAGAGGCTGAATATGTCGCCTTGTCAACAGCTGCAAAAGAGGCAGTATATCTTCGTCGTCTTCTGGAGGAGATGAGTTTTCATTCGCCAGCGGAGTCGGTTGAAATCAATGGAGACAATCTTAGTGCGCAGCAGATCGCAGCTAATCCCGTTCATCATAAGCGCACCAAGCACATTGATATTAAGTATCATTATATACGGCAGGTCTTAACAAAGAAAATTGTATGTCTTTCTTATGTTCCCACAAATGATAACGTATCTGATATCTTTACAAAGAATTTGCAAAAGGAAAAACATAATAAGTTTGTTAAATTACTTGGATTAACTGAATAAGAAATATGTAACTTATTATAAGCATTGAACTTGAGAAGAAGTGTTAAAGTTTGCAAGTTCAAATCAATTTACGTTTACCAACACTTAATGCACGACTAGAATCGTTATCGATTATAAGCCACCAAGTATGTATACTTGAGTATGTCGATTGTTAATTCCTCCTCTTTCTTAAATAAACGTTTGTCGTGTTCACATCGTTCGTCGTGTGTTCTGATTTCTATTTGGAATTCATTCTTTCAGCACTGTGCAGACTTTTGATCTCCAACAGAGATGCCAGAAATTTACATCCCAAATTAAGTTGCAGTTGAACATTTTTAAAAGAGTTATGGGTTATTAAAGTTTCCAAAGAATTTTGCTTTTTTAAAAATGCCAATTTTTTTAATTTTTTCACCTTTTGGCCATATTTTCTAAAATATTGATTCAAATCTACTTCGGTAAAGTGATTTTTATATATTGAGATGCCAGAAATTTACTTTCCAAATTAAGTTGCAATTGAACCTATTTTGAAAGAGTTATGGGTTTTTAAAGTTTCCAAAGAATTTTGCTTTTTTAAAAATGCCAATTTTTTTAATTTTTTCACCTTTTTGGCCATATTTTCTAAAATATTGATTCAAATCTACTTCGGTAAAGTGATTTTTACATATTTATATGCCAGAAATGTAATTTCCAAATTAAGTTGCAGTTCAACCTTTTTTGAAAGAGTTATGGGTTATTAAAGTTTCCAAAGAATTTTGCTTTTTTAAAAATGCCAATTTTTTTAATTTTTTCACCTTTTTGGCCATATTTTCTAAAATATTGATTCAAATCTACTTCGGTAAAGTGATTTTTATAAATTGAGATGCCAGAAATTTACTTTCCAAATTAAGTTGCAATTGAACCTATTTTGAAAGAGTTATGGGTTATTAAAGTTTCCAAAGAATTTTGCTTTTTTAAAAATGCCAATTTTTTTAATTTTTTCACCTTTTTGGCCATATTTTCTAAAATATTGATTCAAATCTACTTCGGTAAAGTGATTTTTATATATTTATATGCCAGAAATGTAATTTCCAAATTAAGTTGCAGTTCAACCTTTTTTGAAAGAGTTATGGGTTATTAAAGTTTCCAAAGAATTTTGCTTTTTTAAAAATGCCAATTTTTTTAATTTTTTCACCTTTTTGGCCATATTTTCTAAAATATTGATTCAAATCTACTTCGGTAAAGTGATTTATATATATTAAGATGCCAGAAATGTACTTTTACAAATAAAGTTGCAATTGAACCTTTTTTGAAAGAGTTATGGGTTATTAAAGTTTCCAAAGAATTTTGCTTTTTTAAATATGCCAATTTTTTTAATTTTTTCACCTTTTTGGCCATATTTTCAAAAATATTGCTGTTTTAAAAATGCCAATTTTTATAATTTTTTCACCTTTTAGGCCATATTTTCTAAGAAATCGATTCAAATCGACTTCGGTAGAGTGATTTATATATATTGAGATGCGAGAAATTTACTTTCCAAATTAAGTTGCAGTTGAACATTTTTTGAAAAGGTTATGGGTTACTAAAGTTTCCAAACAATTTTGCTTTTTTAAAATGCCAATTTTTTTTAATTTTTTCACCTTTTAGGCCATATTTTCTAAAATATTGATTAAAATCGACTTCGGTAAAGTGATTTATATATATTGAGTGAGAGAAATTTACTTTCCAAATTAAGTTGCAGTTGAACCTTTTTTGAAAGAGTTAAGGGTTATTAAAGTTTCCAAAGAAATTTGTTTTTTTAAAAATGCCAATTTGTTTAATTTTATCATATTTTTGGCCATATTTTCTAAAATATTGATTCAAAGCGACTTCGGTTAAGTAATTTATATATATTGAGATGCCAGAAATTTACTTTCCAAATTAAGTTGCAGTTGAACCTTTTTGAAAGAGTTATGGGTTATTAAAGTTTCCAAAGAATTTTGCTTTTTTAAAAATGCCAATTTTTTTAATTTTTTCACCTTTTTCGCCATATTTTCTAATATATTGATTCAAATCGACTTCGGTAAAGTGATTTATATATATTCAGATGCCAGAAATTTACTTTCCAAATTAAGTTGCAGTTAAACCTTTTTTAAAAGAGTTATGGGTTATTAAAGTTTCCGAAGAAATTTGCTTTTTTAAAAATGCCATTTTTTTTAATTCAAATCGACTTTGGTAAAGTGATTTATATATTCCAAAGAATTTTGCTTTTATAAAAATGCCAACTTTTTTAATTTTTTCACCTTTTTGGCCATATTTTCTATTGTTTCAAATCGACTTCGGTAAAGTGATTTATATAAAAATGCCAATTTTTTAATTTTATCATATTTTTGGCCATATTTTCTAAAATATTGATTCAAAGCGACTTCGGTTAAGTAATTTATATATATTGAGATGCCAGAAATTTACTTTCCAAATTAAGTTGCAGTTGAACCTTTTTGAAAGAGTTATGGGTTATTAAAGTTTCCAAAGAATTTTGCTTTTTTAAAAATGCCAATTTTTTTAATTTTTTCACCTTTTTGGCCATATTTTCTAAAATATTGATTCAAATCGACTTCGGTAAAGTGATTTTTATATATTGAGATGCCAGAAATTTACTTTCCAAATTAAGTTGCAATTGAACCTATTTTGAAAGAGTTATGGGTTATTAAAGTTTCCAAAGAATTTTGCTTTTTAAAAATGCCAATTTTTTTAATTTTTCACCTTTTAGGCCATATTTTCTAAAATATTGATTCAAATCGACTTCGGTAAAGTGATTTATATATATTAAGATGCCAGAAATGTACTTTTACAAATAAAGTTGCAATTGAACCTTTTTTGAAAGAGTTATGGGTTATTAAAGTTTCCAAAGAATTTTGCTTTTTTAAATATGCCAATTTTTTTAATTTTTTCACCTTTTTGGCCATATTTTCAAAAATATTGCTGTTTTAAAATGCCAATTTTTATAATTTTTTCACCTTTTAGGCCATATTTTCTAAGAAATCGATTCAAATCGACTTCGGTAGAGTGATTTATATATATTGAGATCGAGAAATTTACTTTCCAAATTAAGTTGCAGTTGAACATTTTTTGAAAAGGTTATGGGTTACTAAAGTTTCCAAACAATTTTGCTTTTTTAAAAATGCCAATTTTTTTTTAATTTTTTCACCTTTTAGGCCATATTTTCTAAAATATTGATTAAAATCGACTTCGGTAAAGTGATTTATATATATTGAGTGAGAGAAATTTACTTTCCAAATTAAGTTGCAGTTGAACCTTTTTTGAAAGAGTTATGGGTTATTAAAGTTTCCAAAGAAATTTGTTTTTTTTAAAATGCCAATTTGTTTAATTTTATCATATTTTTGGCCATATTTTCTAAAATATTGATTCAAAGCGACTTCGGTTAAGTAATTTATATATATTGAGATGCCAGAAATTTACTTTCCAAATTAAGTTGCAGTTGAACCTTTTGAAAGAGTTATGGGTTATTAAAGTTTCCAAAGAATTTTGCTTTTTTAAAAATGCCAATTTTTTTAATTTTTTCACCTTTTTCGCCATATTTTCTAATATATTGATTCAAATCGACTTCGGTAAAGTGATTTATATATATTCAGATGCCAGAAATTTACTTTCCAAATTAAGTTGCAGTTAAACCTTTTTTAAAAGAGTTATGGGTTATTAAAGTTTCCGAAGAAATTTGCTTTTTTAAAAATGCCATTTTTTTTAATTCAAATCGACTTTGGTAAAGTGATTTATATATTCCAAAGAATTTTGCTTTTATAAAAATGCCAACTTTTTTAATTTTTTCACCTTTTTGGCCATATTTTCTATTGTTTCAAATCGACTTCGGTAAAGTGATTTATATAAAAATGCCAATTTTTTTAATTTTATCATATTTTTGGCCATATTTTCTAAAATATTGATTCAAAGCGACTTCGGTTATGTAATTTATATATATTGAGATGCCAGAAATTTACTTTCCAAATTAAGTTGCAGTTGAACCTTTTTGAAAGAGTTATGGGTTATTAAAGTTTCCAAAGAATTTTGCTTTTTTAAAAATGCCAATTTTTTTAATTTTTTCACCTTTTTGGCCATATTTTCTAAAATATTGATTCAAATCGACTTCGGTAAAGTGATTTTTATATATTGAGATGCCAGAAATTTACTTTCCAAATTAAGTTGCAATTGAACCTATTTTGAATGAGTTATGGGTTATTAAAGTTTCCAAAGAATTTTGCTATTTTAAAAATGCCAATTTTTTAATTTTTTTCACCTTTTAGGCAATATTTTCTAAAATATTGATTCAAATCGACTTCGGTAAAGTGATTTATATATATTCAGATGCCAGAAATGTACTTTTAAAAATAAAGTTGCAATTGAACCTTTTTTGAAAGAGTTATGGGTTATTAAAGTTTCCAAAGAATTTTGCTTTTTTAAATATGCCAAATTTTTAATTTTTTCACCTTTTTGGCCATATTTTCTAAAATATTGCTTTTTTAAAATGGCAATTTTCATAATAATTTTTTCACCTTTTAGGCCATATTTTCTAAAAATATTGATTCAAATCGACTTCGGTAGAGTGATTTATATATATTGAGATGCCAGAAATTTACTTTACAAATTAAGTTGCAGTTGAACCTTTTTTGAAAGAGTTATGGGTTACTAAAGTTTCCAAACAATTTTGCTTTTTTAAAAATGCCAATTTTTTTTAATTTTTTCACCTTTTAGGCCACATTTTCTAAGATATCGATTCAAATCGACTTCGGTAGAGTGATTTATATATATTGAGATGCCAGAAATTTACTTTCCAAATTAAGTTGAAGTTGAACTTTTGTTGAAAGAGTTATGGGTTATTAAAGTTTCCAAAGAATTTTGCTTTTAAAAATGCCAATTTTTTTAATTTTTTCACCTTTTTGGCCATATTTTCTAAAATATTGATTCAAATCGACTTCGGTAAAGTGATTTATATATATTCAGATGCCAGAAATGTACTTTTAAAAATAAAGTTGCAATTGAATATTTTTTGAAAGAGTAATGGGTTATTAAAGATTTCAAAGAATTTATCTTTTTGAAAAATGCCAATTTTTTTAATTTTTTCACCTTTTTGGCCATATTTTCTAAAATATCGATTCAAATCGACTTCGGTAGAGTGATTTATATATATTGAGGTGCCAGAAATTTACTTTCCAAATTAAGTTGCAGTTAAACCTTTTTCGAAAGAGTTATGGGTTACTAAAGTTTCCAAACAATTTTGCTTTTTTAAAAATGCCAATTTTTTTTAATTTTTTCACATTTTTGGCCATATTTTCTAAAATATTGATTCAAATCGACTTCGGTAAAGTGATTTATGTATATTCAGATGCCAGAAATGTACTTTTACAAATAAAGTTGCTTTTTAAAAATGCCAATTTTTTTAATTTTTTCACCTTTTAGGCCATATTTTCTAAAATATTGATTCAAATCGACTTCGGTAAAGTGATTTATATATAATGAAATGCCAGAAATTTACTTTCCAAATAAAGTTTCAGTTGAACCTTTTTTGAAAGAGTTATGGGTTATAAATGTTTCCAACGAATTCTGCTTTTTTAAAAATGCCAACTTTTTTAATTTTTTTCACTTTTTTGGCCATATTTTCTAAAATATTGATTCAAATCGACTTCGGTAAAGTGATTTATATATATTCAGATGCAAGAAATGTAATTTTATAAATAAAGTTGCAGTTGAACCTTTTTTGAAAGAGTTTGTTTGCGTCAGATGGCAACGCCGAGCAGCTGATCCGGCTGCTCCACACGATACTCCCCATCGATAGTATCGATACCGGACGATCGGCTATCGTGGAGTTGACCTTCGCTAATTAATTCACTCAAGTATAAATAATCTCGCAAGTCACCCCCGACTAAGCAATTCGACCGCCTATTTTTTTTTTGTAAATAGTTTTTAATGCAGCACATATTCTTGTGCCCCAAGTTGCCAAAATAAAGCAACAGTTATTAAAACAAGTGCAACCCCGCGTATTGTTTTACCAACTCCACCCCCCCTCACTACCAGCTCATCAACGTATGTACATACGGAATCATACACCCTAGGATCCGAGGATTACATTTCCGCCCACTACAACATATGGGTTATTAAAGTTTCCAAAGAATTTTGCTTTTTAAAAATGCCAATTTTTATAATTTTTTCACCTCTTAGGCCATATTTTCTAAAATATTGATTCAAATCGACTTCGGTATAGTTATTTATATATATTCAGATGCCAGTAATGTAATTTTATAAATAAAAATGCAATTGAACCTATTTTGAAAGAGTTATGGGTTATTAAAGTTTCCAAAGAATTTTGCTTTTTAAAAATGCCAATTTTATAATTTTTAACCTTTTAGGCCATATTTTCTAAAATATTGATTCAAATCGACTTCGGTAAAGTGATTTATATATATTCAGATGCCAGAAATGTACTTTTACAAATAAAGTTGCAATTGAACCTTTTTGAAAGAGTTATGGGTTATTAAAGTTTCCAAAGAATTTTGCTTTTAAATATGCCAATTTTTTTAATTTTTTCACCTTTTAGGACATATTTTCTAAAATATTGATTCAAATCGACTTCGGTAAAGTGATTTATATATATTCAGATGCCAGAAATGTACTTTTACAAATAAAGTTGCAATTGAACCTTTTTTGAAAGAGTTATGGGTTATTAAATTTTCCAAAGAATTTAGCTTTTTTTAAAAATGCCAATTTTTTTTAATTTTTTTCACCTTTTTGGCCATATTTTTCTAAAAATATTGATTCAAATCGACTTCGGTAAAGTGATTTATATATATTCAGATGCCAGAAATGTATTTTTATAAATAAAGTTGCAGTTAAACCTATTTTGAAAGAGTTATGGTTTAGTAAAGTTTCCAAAGAATTTTGCTTTTTTAAAAATGCCAATTTTTATAATTTTTTCACCTTCTAGGCCATATTTTCTAAAATATCGATTCAAATCGACTTCGGTAGAGTGATTTATATATATTGAGATGCCAGATATTTACTTTCCAAATTAAGTTGCAGTTGAACCTTTTTTGAAAGAGTTATGGGTTACTAAAGTTTCCAAACAATTTTGCTTTTGTAAAAATGCCAATTCTTTTTTAATTTTTTCACATTTTTGGCCATATATTCTAAAATATTGATTCAAATCGACTTCGGTAAAGTGATTTATATATATTCAGATGCCAGAAATGTACTTTTACAAATAAAGTTGCTGTTTTAAAAATGCCAATTTTTATAATTTTATCACCTTTTAGGCCATATTTTCTAAAATATTGATTTAAATCGATTTCGGTAAAGTGATTTATATATAATGAGATGCCAGAAATTTACTTTCCAAATAAAATTGCAGTTGAACCTTTTTTGATAGAGTTATGGGTTATTAATGTTTCCATAGAATTTTGCTTTTTTAAAAATGCCAACTTTTTAATTTTTTCACCTTTTTGGCCATATTTTCTAAAATATTGTTTCAAATCGACTTCGGTAAAGTGATTTATATATTCAAATGCCAGAAATGTACTTTTACAAATAAAGTTGCTTTTTTAAAAATGCCAATTTTATAATTTTATCACCTTTTAGGCCATATTTTCTAAAATATTGATTTAAATCGATTTCGGTAAAGTGATTTATAAATACTGAGATGCCAGAAAATTACTTTTCAAATTAAGTTGCAATTGAACCTATTTTGAAAGAGTTATGGGTTATTAAAGTTTCCAAAGAATTTTGCTTTTTTAAAAATGCCAATTTTTATAATTTTTTCACCTCTTAGGCCATATTTTCTAAAATATTGATTCAAAACGACTTCGTTATAGTTATTTATATATATTCAGATGCCAGTAATGTACTTTTACAAATAAAGTTGCAATTGAACCTATTTTGAAAGAGTTATGGGTTATTAAAGTTTCAAAGAATTATGCTTTTTAAAAATGCCAATTTTTTTTAATTTTTTCACCTTTTAGGCCATATTTTCTAAAATATTGATTCAAATCGACTTCGGTAAAGTGATTTATATATATTCGGATGCCACAAATGTACTTTTACAAATAAAGTTGCAATTGAACCTATTTTGAAAGAGTTATGGGTTATTAAAGTTTCCAAAGAATTTTGCTTTATTAAAAATGCTCATTTTATCATTTTTTTCACCTTTTAGGCCATATTTTCTAAAATATTAATTCAAATTGACTTCGATAAAGTAAGTTATATATAAATATATACCAGAAATGTACTTTCTAAACTAAGTTGCGGTTTAACCTTTTTTGAAAAAGTTATGGGTTATTAAAGTTTCAATAAATTTTGCTTTTTTAAAAATGCCAATTTTTTAATTTTTCACCTTTTTGGCCATATTTTCTTAAATATTGATTCAAATCGACTTCGGTAAAGTTATTTATATATATTCAGATGCCAGAAATGTATTTTAATAAATAAAGTTGCAATTGAACCCATTTTGATAGAGTTATGGGTTATTAAAGTTTCAAAAGAATTTAGCTTTTTTAAAAATGCCAATTTTTATAATTTTTTCACATTTTTGGCCATATTTTCTAAAATATTGATACAAAGCGACTTCGGTTAAGTAATTTATATATATTGAGATGCCAGAAATTTACTTTCCAAATTAAGTTGCAGTTGAACCTTTTTGAAAGAGTTATGGGTTATTAAAGTTTCCAAAGAATTTTGCTTTTTAAAAATGCCAATTTTTTAATTTTTCACCTTTTTGGCCATATTTTCTAAAATATTGATTCAAATCGACTTCGGTAAAGTGATTTTTATATATTGAGATGCCAGAAATTTACTTTCCAAATTAAGTTGCAATTGAACCTATTTTGAATGAGTTATGGGTTATTAAAGTTTCCAAAGAATTTTGCTATTTTAAAAATGCCAATTTTTTTAATTTTTTCACCTTTTAGGCAATATTTTCTAAAATATTGATTCAAATCGACTTCGGTAAAGTGATTTATATATATTCAGATGCCAGAAATGTACTTTTAAAAATAAAGTTGCAATTGAACCTTTTTTGAAAGAGTTATGGGTTATTAAAGTTTCCAAAGAATTTTGCTTTTTTAAATATGCCAAATTTTTTAATTTTTTCACCTTTTTGGCCATATTTTCTAAAATATTGCTTTTTTAAAAATGGCAATTTTTCATAATTTTTTCACCTTTTAGGCCATATTTTCTAAAATATTGATTCAAATCGACTTCGGTAGAGTGATTTATATATATTGAGATGCCAGAAATTTACTTTACAAATTAAGTTGCAGTTGAACCTTTTTTGAAAGAGTTATGGGTTACTAAAGTTTCCAAACAATTTTGCTTTTTTAAAAATGCCAATTTTTTTTAATTTTTTCACCTTTTAGGCCACATTTTCTAAGATATCGATTCAAATCGACTTCGGTAGAGTGATTTATATATATTGAGATGCCAGAAATTTACTTTCCAAATTAAGTTGAAGTTGAACTTTTGTTGAAAGAGTTATGGGTTATTAAAGTTTCCAAAGAATTTTGCTTTTTTAAAAATGCCAATTTTTTTAATTTTTTCACCTTTTTGGCCATATTTTCTAAAATATTGATTCAAATCGACTTCGGTAAAGTGATTTATGTATATTCAGATGCCAGAAATGTACTTTTACAAATAAAGTTGCTTTTTTAAAAATGCCAATTTTTTTAATTTTTTCACCTTTTAGGCCATATTTTCTAAAATATTGATTCAAATCGACTTCGGTAAAGTGATTTATATATAATGAGATGCCAGAAATTTACTTTCCAAATAAAGTTTCAGTTGAATCTTTTTTGAAAGAGTTATGGGTTATAAATGTTTCCAACGAATTCTGCTTTTTTAAAAATGCCAATTTTTTTAATTTTTTCACCTTTTAGGCCATATTTTCTAAAATATTGATTCAAATCGACTTCGGTAAAGTGATTTATATATATTCAGATGCAAGAAATGTAATTTTATAAATAAAGTTGCAGTTGAACCTTTTTTGAAAGAGTTTGTTTGCGTCAGATGGCAACGCCGAGCAGCTGATCCGGCTGCTCCACACGATACTCCCCATCGATAGTATCGATACCGGACGATCGGCTATCGTGGAGTTGACCTTCGCTAATTAATTCACTCAAGTATAAATAATCTCGCAAGTCACCCCCGACTAAGCAATTCGACCGCCTATTTTTTTGTAAATAGTTTTTAATGCAGCACATATTCTTGTGCCCCAAGTTGCCAAAATAAAGCAACAGTTATTAAAACAAGTGCAACCCCGCGTATTGTTTTACCAACTCCACTACCCCCTCACTACACAGCTCATCAACGTATGTACATACGCAATCATACACCCTAGGATCCGAGGATTACATTCCCGCCCACTACAACATATGGGTTATTAAAGTTTCCAAAGAATTTTGCTTTTTTAAAAATGCCAATTTTTATAATTTTTTCACCTCTTAGGCCATATTTTCTAAAATATTGATTCAAATCGACTTCGGTATAGTTATTTATATATATTCAGATGCCAGTAATGTAATTTTATAAATAAAAATGCAATTGAACCTATTTTGAAAGAGTTATGGGTTATTAAAGTTTCCAAAGAATTTTGCTTTTTTAAAAATGCCAATTTTTATAATTTTTTAACCTTTTAGGCCATATTTTCTAAAATATTGATTCAAATCGACTTCGGTAAAGTGATTTATATATATTCAGATGCCAGAAATGTACTTTTACAAATAAAGTTGCAATTGAACCTTTTTTGAAAGAGTTATGGGTTATTAAAGTTTCCAAAGAATTTTGCTTTTTTAAATATGCCAATTTTTTTAATTTTTTCACCTTTTAGGCCATATTTTCTAAAATATTGATTCAAATCGACTTCGGTAAAGTGATTTATATATATTCAGATGCCAGAAATGTACTTTTACAAATAAAGTTGCAATTGAACCTTTTTTGAAAGAGTTATGGGTTATTAAATTTTCCAAAGAATTTAGCTTTTTTAAAAATGCCAATTTTTTTAATTTTTTCACCTTTTTGGCCATATTTTCTAAAATATTGATTCAAATCGACTTCGGTAAAGTGATTTATATATATTCAGATGCCAGAAATGTATTTTTATAAATAAAGTTGCAGTTAAACCTATTTTGAAAGAGTTATGGTTTATTAAAGTTTCCAAAGAATTTTGCTTTTTTAAAAATGCCAATTTTTATAATTTTTTCACCTTCTAGGCCATATTTTCTAAAATATCGATTCAAATCGACTTCGGTAGAGTGATTTATATATATTGAGATGCCAGATATTTACTTTCCAAATTAAGTTGCAGTTGAACCTTTTTTGAAAGAGTTATGGGTTACTAAAGTTTCCAAACAATTTTGCTTTTGTAAAAATGCCAATTCTTTTTTAATTTTTTCACATTTTTGGCCATATATTCTAAAATATTGATTCAAATCGACTTCGGTAAAGTGATTTATATATATTCAGATGCCAGAAATGTACTTTTACAAATAAAGTTGCTGTTTTAAAATGCCAATTTTTATAATTTTATCACCTTTTAGGCCATATTTTCTAAAATATTGATTTAAATCGATTTCGGTAAAGTGATTTATATATAATGAGATGCCAGAAATTTACTTTCCAAATAAAATTGCAGTTGAACCTTTTTTGATAGAGTTATGGGTTATTAATGTTTCCATAAATTTTGCTTTTTAAAAATGCCAACTTTTTAATTTTTTCACCTTTTAGGCCATATTTTCTAAAATATTGTTTCAAATCGACTTCGGTAAAGTGATTTATATATTCAAATGCCAGAAATGTACTTTTACAAATAAAGTTGCTTTTTTAAAAATGCCAATTTTTATAATTTTATCACCTTTTAGGCCATATTTTCTAATATATTGATTTAAATCGATTTCGGTAAAGTGATTTATATATACTGAGATGCCAGAAAATTACTTTTCAAATTAAGTTGCAATTGAACCTATTTTGAAAGAGTTATGGGTTATTAAAGTTTCCAAAGAATTTTGCTTTTTAAAAATGCCAATTTTTATAATTTTTTCACCTCTTAGGCCATATTTTCTAAAATATTGATTCAAAACGACTTCGTTATAGTTATTTATATATATTCAGATGCCAGTAATGTACTTTTACAAATAAAGTTGCAATTGAACCTATTTTGAAAGAGTTATGGGTTATTAAAGTTTCCAAAGAATTATGCTTTTTTAAAAATGCCAATTTTTTTTAATTTTTTCACCTTTTAGGCCATATTTTCTAAAATATTGATTCAAATCGACTTCGGTAAAGTGATTTATATATATTCGGATGCCACAAATGTACTTTTACAAATAAAGTTGCAATTGAACCTATTTTGAAAGAGTTATGGGTTATTAAAGTTTCCAAAGAATTTTGCTTTATTAAAAATGCTCATTTTTATCATTTTTTCACCTTTTAGGCCATATTTTCTAAAATATTAATTCAAATTGACTTCGATAAAGTGAGTTATATATAAATATATACCAGAAATGTACTTTCTAAACTAAGTTGCGGTTTAACCTTTTTTGAAAAAGTTATGGGTTATTAAAGTTTCCAATAAATTTTGCTTTTTTAAAAATGCCAATTTTTTTAATTTTTTCACCTTTTTGGCCATATTTTCTTAAATATTGATTCAAATCGACTTCGGTAAAGTTATTTATATATATTCAGATGCCAGAAATGTATTTTAATAAATAAAGTTGCAATTGAACCCATTTTGATAGAGTTATGGGTTATTAAAGTTTCAAAATAATTTAGCTTTTTTAAAAATGCCAATTTTTATAATTTTTTCACATTTTTGGCCATATTTTCTAAAATATTGATTCAAATCGACTTCGGTAAAGTGAATTATATATATTCAGATGCCAGAAATGTATTTTTATAAATAAAGTTGCAATTGAACCTATTTTGAAAGAGTTATGGGTTATTAAAGTTTACAAAGAAATTAGCTTTTTTAAAAACGCCAATTTTTTTAATTTTTTCACCTTTTAGGCCATATTTTCTAAAATATTGATTCAAATCGACTTCGGTAAAGTGATTTATATATATTGAGTATTGTTTTACCAACTCCACTACCCCCTCACTACACAGCTCATCAACGTATGTACATACGGAATCATACACCCTAGGATCCGAGGATTACATTCCCGCCCACTACAACATATGGGTTATTAAAGTTTCCAAAGAATTTTGCTTTTTTAAAAATGCCAATTTTTATAATTTTTTCACCTCTTAGGCCATATTTTCTAAAATATTGATTCAAATCGACTTCGGTATAGTTATTTATATATATTCAGATGCCAGTAATGTAATTTTATAAATAAAAATGCAATTGAACCCATTTTGATAGAGTTATGGGTTATTAAAGTTTCCAAAGAATTTTGCTTTTTTAAAAATGCCAATTTTTATAATTTTTTAACCTTTTAGGCCATATTTTCTAAAATATTGATTCAAATCGACTTCGGTAAAGTGATTTATATATATTCAGATGCCAGAAATGTACTTTTACAAATAAAGTTGCAATTGAACCTTTTTGAAAGAGTTATGGGTTATTAAAGTTTCCAAAGAATTTTGCTTTTTTAAATATGCCAATTTTTTAATTTTTTCACCTTTTAGGCCATATTTTCTAAAATATTGATTCAAATCGACTTCGGTAAAGTGATTTATATATATTCAGATGCCAGAAATGTACTTTTACAAATAAAAGTTGCAATTGAACCTTTTTTGAAGAGTTATGGGTTATTAAATTTTCCAAAGAATTTAGCTTTTTTAAAAATGCCAATTTTTTTAATTTTTTCACCTTTTTGGCCATATTTTCTAAAATATTAAATCAAATCGACTTCGGTAAAGTGATTTATATATATTCAGATGCCAGAAATGTATTTTTATAAATAAAGTTGCAGTTAAACCTATTTTGAAAGAGTTATGGTTTATTTAAGTTTCCAAAGAATTTTGCTTTTTTAAAAATGCCAATTTTTATAATTTTTTTACCTTCTAGGCCATATTTTCTAAAATATCGATTCAAATCGACTTCGGTAGAGTGATTTATATATATTGAGATGCCAGATATTTACTTTCCAAATTAAGTTGCAGTTGAACCTTTTTGAAAGAGTTATGGGTTACTAAAGTTTCCAAACAATTTTGCTTTTTGTAAAAATGCCAATTCTTTTTAATTTTTTCACATTTTTGGCCATATATTCTAAAATATTGATTCAAATCGACTTCGGTAAAGTGATTTATATATATTCAGATGCCAGAAATGTACTTTTACAAATAAAGTTGCTGTTTTAAAAATGCCAATTTTTATAATTTTATCACCTTTTAGGCCATATTTTCTAAAATATTGATTTAAATCGATTTCGGTAAAGTGATTTATATATAATGAGATGCCAGAAATTTACTTTCCAAATAAAATTGCAGTTGAACCTTTTTGATAGAGTTATGGGTTATTAATGTTTCCATAGAATTTTGCTTTTAAAAAATGCCAACTTTTTAATTTTTCACCTTTTTGGCCATATTTTCTAAAATATTGTTTCAAATCGACTTCGGTAAAGTGATTTATATATTCAAATGCCAGAAATGTACTTTTACAAATAAAGTTGCTTTTTTAAAAATGCCAATTTTTATAATTTTATCACCTTTTAGGCCATATTTTCTAAAATATTGATTTAAATCGATTTCGGTAAAGTGATTTATATATACTGAGATGCCAGAAAATTACTTTTCAAATTAAGTTGCAATTGAACCTATTTTGAAAGAGTTATGGGTTATTAAAATTTCCAAAGAATTTTGCTTTTTTAAAAATGCCAATTTTTATAATTTTTCACCTTTTAGGCCATATTTTCTAAAATATTGATTTAATTCGACTTCGGTAAAGTGATTTATATATATTGAGATGCCAGAAATGTACATTTTAAACTAAGTTGCAGTTGAACCTTTTTTGAAAGAGTTATGGGTTATTAAAGTTTCCAGAGAATTTTGCTTTTTTAAAAACGGCAATTTTTTTTAATTTTTTCACCTTTTAGGAAATATTTTCTAAAATATTGATTCAAATCGACTTCGGTAAAGTGATTTATATATATTTATATGCCAGAAATGTACTTTTACAAATAAAGTTGCAATTGAACCTATTTTGAAAGAGTTATGCGTTAATAAAGATTCCAAAGAATTTAGCTTTTCTAAAATGCTCATTTTGATCATTTTTTCACCTTTTAGGCCATATTTTCTAAAATATTGATTCAAATCGACTTCCGTAATGTGAATTATATATATTCAGATGCCAGAAATGTATTTTTATAAATAAAGTTGCAATTAAACCTATTTTGAAAGAGTTATGGGTTATTAAAGTTTACAAAGAAATTAGGTTTTTTAAAAACGCCAATTTTTTTAATTTTTTCACCTTTTAGGCCATATTTTCTAAAATATTGATTAAAATCGACTTCGGTAAAGTGATTTATATATATTGAGATGCCAGAAATGTACTTTTACAAATAAAGTAGCAGTTTAACCTTTTTTGAAAGAGTAATGGGTTATTAAAATTTCCAAAGAATTTTGCTTTTTTAAAAATGCCAATTTTTATAATTTTTCACCTTTTAGGCCATATTTTCTAAAATATTGATTTAATTCGACTTCGGTAAAGTGATTTATATATATTGAGATGCCAGAAATTTACATTTCAAACTAAGTTGCAGTTTAACCTTTTTTGAAAGAGTTATGGGTTATTAAAGTTTCCAGAGAATTTTGCTTTTTTAAAAACGGCAATTTTTTTTATTTTTTTTACCTTTTAGGAAATATTTTCTAAAATATTGATTCAAATCGACTTCGGTAAAGTGATTTATATATATTTATATGCCAGAAATGTACTTTTACAAATAAAGTTGCAATTGAACCTATTTTGAAAGAGTTATGCGTTAATAAAGATTCCAAAGAATTTAGCTTTTCTAAAAATGCTCATTTTGATCATTTTTTCACCTTTTAGGCCATATTTTCTAAAATATTGATTCAAATCGACTTCCGTAATGTGAATTATATATATTCAGATGCCAGAAATGTATTTTTATAAATAAAGTTGCAATTAAACCTATTTTGAAAGAGTTATGGGTTATTAAAGTTTACAAAGAAATTAGGTTTTTTAAAAACGCCAATTTTTTTAATTTTTTCACCTTTTAGGCCATATTTTCTAAAATATTGATTAAAATCGACTTCGGTAAAGTGATTTATATATATTGAGATGCCAGAAATGTACTTTTACAAATAAAGTAGCAGTTTAACCTTTTTTGAAAGAGTAATGGGTTATTAAAATTTCCAAAGAATTTTGCTTTTTTAAAAATGCCAATTTTTATAATTTTTCACCTTTTAGGCCATATTTTCTAAAATATTGATTTAATTCGACTTCGGTAAAGTGATTTATATATATTGAGATGCCAGAAATTTACATTTCAAACTAAGTTGCAGTTTAACCTTTTTTGAAAGAGTTATGGGTTATTAAAGTTTCCAGAGAATTTTGCTTTTTTAAAAACGGCAATTTTTTTTATTTTTTTTACCTTTTAGGAAATATTTTCTAAAATATTGATTCAAATCGACTTCGGTAAAGTGATTTATATATATTTATATGCCAGAAATGTACTTTTACAAATAAAGTTGCAATTGAACCTATTTTGAAAGAGTTATGGGTTATTAAAGATTCCAAAGAATTTAGCTTTTCTAAAAATGCTCATTTTGATCATTTTTTCACCTTTTAGGCCATATTTTCTAAAATATTGATTCAAATCGATTTCGGTAATGTGATTTATATATAAATATATGCCAGAAATGTACTTCCAAACTAAGTTGCAGTTGAACCTTTTTTGAAAGATTTATGGGTTATTAAAGTTTCCAAAGAATTTAGCTTTTTAAAAATGCCAATTTTATAATTTTTCACCTTTTTGGCCATATTTTCTAAAATATTGATTCAAATCGACTTCGGTAAAGTGAATTATATATATTCAGATGCCAGAAATGTATTTTTATAAATAAAGTTGCAATTGAACCTATTTTGAAAGAGTTATGGGTTATTAAAGTTTCCAAAGAAATTAGCTTTTTTAATAACGCCAATTTTTTTAATTTTTTCACCTTTTAGGCCATATTTTCTAAAATATTGATTTAATTCGACTTCGGTAAAGTGATTTATATATATTGAGATGCCAGAAATGTACATTTCAAACTAAGTTGCAGTTGAACCTTTTTTGAAAGAGTTATGGGTTATTAAAGTTTCCAGAGAATTTTGCTTTTTTAAAAACGGCAATTTTTTTTAATTTTTTCACCTTTTAGGAAATATTTTCTAAAATATTGATTCAAATCGACTTCGGTAAAGTGATTTATATATATTCGGATGCCAGAAATGTACTTTTACAAATAAAGTTGCAATTGAACCTATTTTGAAAGAGTTATGGGTTATTAAAGTTTCCAAAGAATTTTGCTTTTTTAAAAATGCCAATTTTTTTAATTTTTCACCTTTAAGGCCATATTTTCTAAAATATTGATTCAAATCGACTTCGGTAGTGTGATTTATATATATTCGGATGCCAGAAATGTATTTTTACAAATAAAGTTGCAATTGAACCTATTTTGAAAGAGTTATGGGTTATTAAAGTTTCCAAATATTTTGCGTTTTTAAAAATGCCAATTTTTATAATTTTTTCACCTTTTTGGCCATATTTTCTAAAATATTTATTAAAATCGACTTCGGTAAAGTGATTTATATATATTGAAATGTGTTGTAGCGGGCGGGAATGTATTCCTGGGGTCCTAGGGTGTGTGATCCCTGTGGTATTGAGCGGCGAAGAATCCGCTGCTCGTCGCTGTGGAGTTGAGTGGTCAGCTACTGTTATGTGTCCGCTGCTGTTGTATGTACGTATGTACATACGTTGATGAGCTGCGGAGTGAGGGGGGAGTGTAGTTGGGGAAAACAGAACGCGGGGTTGCACTTGTTTTAAATTAACTGTTGCTTTATTTGGCAACTTTCGGTGGGGCACAAGAGTATGAGCAGAACTGAATTTGTTTACAAAAACAAAGTGTAAAGCAAGTCGGGGGTGACTTGCGAGATCTTTCTTTTTACTTATGAATTTAATTAGAGCGGGTCAACTCCACGATAGACGATCGTCGGGTATCGATACTATCGATGGGGAGTATCGTGTGGAGCAGCCGGATCAGCTGTTCGGCGTTGCCATCTGACGCAAACATCCGGCCCCTTGCAACGTTGTTGCAAAGAATGACCCTCCTGGATTGTGGGCGACCGGTGTTGGGTGTAGTTGCCGTCGTCTTACTCCTGCTGCTTTGGGGTACAGGGAAGCGGTAAGCTTCGCAGCAGTCTTCCGCTGGCAGTGCGATCGGCATCGGGGCGGGTTCCGAGACTTAGGAGGCCGCAGCTGGGACTCTACCGACTCAAAGTGCAATAATGAGTGGTGATCTCCTCCACACTTGCGACATCCCTGGCGAGTCCGGCATGATGTCCCTGAATGCTGATGGGCAAGACAATTCGGGCAGTACCGATTGGCGAGTACAACCCGAAGCCTCTTCTCCGCAGTCAGCTGGAGGAATCGCTGACATTGACGGAGAGCGTGGAATCCCTTACAGGCTCGGCACCGAAAGTTGTTGGGCTGGTCCTCAGGCGCCATATTCTGAAATGGAGGACATCGAGATGAGATATTCTGAATAGTGGTCGGGGATGGCTGATAGGACAGAGGGTCTTGTAGGCCATCTTCCAAAGGCAGCTGTACGAGGGTCGTAGAGGGGGTGCCCTTGGGATCGCCTTCCTGGCGACGACAGCGCCGATTCCTTTTGGTCGTAGAGGTTGTCTGAGGCACTCGTGGAATCGCTGGAGGCAGGAATTGCTCAGATGCGAGAGCATCTCCGGACTTTGGAGAGCAGTGATTAGGATTGGCTCTCATCTCGGTGGGCCGTTGCTGTCGAGGACTCGCGTTGACAAGAGTGATGCGAGCAGAGCGATGCGATCGACTTTGCCTTGGAACGGGGGATCGGACCCGTGAGAACCCAGCCGAAAATAGTCTCTTGTCCGAGCAGAGTTCCGCAGAGATTTGGTTTAAATCCTCCCAATAGAATAGACGGAAGGATATCCGATCCTATCAGGAGATCAATCTCTGAGCTTCGGCAGAAGGATGGGTCTGCCCACTTGAGGTGTGGGAGATTATGGAAAACGCCGTGGGGTATCCTCGTTGACGGAAGGTCTCCAGCGAGGTGTGGGAGCACATAGGCTGTTGCATCAATGCGCACATTGGGCTTAAGAGGGGACCCAATCTGGAAGCCACACACTTTGTGTGATTGGGCCTCAGTCCTCTGACTCAAGCCGGACACTTGAGCCAGAACTGGCTGGAAAGGCAACTGGATTGAGTTGCTGAGTCGCTCGGAAATAAAAGTCGCTTCGGATCCAGAGTCGAGCAACGCGCGAGCGGGGTATGTCACACCCTGCGTGACATATGTGGACAATGGCAGTGCCCAAGAGGACTCTTCGCGTGTTGGTGGCAAAACAGCTTTGCTCGGTGTTGGAACTAGTGGACTGTATGTTGGACAGAGGATGATCCGGAGCGCTTGAGACAGCGAGAGCGGTTGACGTGGAAGGGGCGTCGCGACTCGGATCTGAGACGTCGCAATGCAGAAGGGTATTGTGTCGCCGTGCACAGACATAGCAGCTATGCTGACTGGAACAGTCACGGACTTGGTGACTGCGGGCGAAACAATTAGTACATAACCCACTTTGAGTTATGTATGTCGACCTCTGTTGGACCGACATCTGCAGGAACTTGGTGCAGACCCGCACGGGGTGATTCTCTTTGGAGCAGAGATCACATTTTGGAGACGCTACCCTGATGATGGATCTGTAGGAGTGAATCCGATCCGGTCCTGAGCTTCTTGGAGTGGCCTTGGAATGGCTGGCTCGTAGGGGCTGACTGTTCGAGACAAGCGATATGACATCCTCCATGGCTTCAAGAGTGAGATGTCGTTCTCGGAGGAATCTGTCCATCTCTTGCCAGGTGGGGATGTCATGTTTCTTCAATAAGCTTTGCTCCCCAAAGGGCAAAGGGTCGTCTTAGGAAGCTTGGAGGAGCAAAGAAAGATTAGGAGATAATCCCAGTTGTCTGTGGAGACGTCAGAGTGTTCTAACGCTGTCAGACAACCGTGAATTGTGCTATGTAATCCTTTGAGGGCCTCTGCAGACTCTGTGGTAACTGGAGATAGATTGAACAGGATCTTAAGCTGACTATTAACCAATAGCCGCTTGTTTTCAAACCTTTCAGAGAGAGCGGCCCACGCTGAACAGAAGCCGTCGTTAGTCAGCGGAGATCGTGCTACAATTGCCTTGGCCTCGCCACTTGTTTTGGCGTTCAAATGGAACAGCTTTTCTACTGGAGTCAACTGAGGGTTATTGATGTAGATTGCTGTGAAAAGATCTCGGAACGTGGGCCATTTGGTGTAATCCCCGTGGAACACCTCAGTGTCACGGGGGGTAGTTGACAGCCAGTGGAAATGGCAACTGTAGGAGCGGGAGGAGCTGCAGGACGGGCAGAGTAGATGCATGGTCAATCTGCTGGCTTAGCATGGCAACACACTGCTCATATATGTGGTAGCAGTGGTCGTAGGTCGACTCCATGGCCAAAACATCATCGCTCAGTTCCTTAAGATTAAGAAGACGAGAGCAACGCTCGTATTCAGACTCAACTTTGTGCCACAAGGAGTTAATGTGGTCACGTCGGACTTGGAGTGTGTAGAGAGTAGGAGTTCCTCTCGAGGGTCTGTTGAGTCGATCATTAAACTGGATAAGTTTTTCTTGCGATGGTGTTGAAGTCGGAAAGGGCCATGATAGATGTGGAGTAATTTAAGTGCGCAGCAGCGGGATGGGTCTTGTCGTTAAGACGAGAAAACGACGGGATTGGGGCAGGCAAATTGAGGCCTGCTGAAATGGGCGATATGGAAAATCGTCTGACACTGTTTGATGCTGCAACAGATGAGGATGAACACGATCGAAAAAAATAGTGTATCACCGATTCACAGTACAGAGGTGGATCTAATTAGATATCCACAGGTGTAGAATACTGCACACTGCCGAACACAGTTGGATCAAGATAAAATCCGCAAAAAACACAAACAAATCTTATCAAAAGCACAAACAAATGCTTGCTTATCTTTATTTTTGGA